>BQNB010104609.1:0-23781 GCA_026074375.1 Tanacetum coccineum | reverse complement strand
AAGTGAACACGTACATTACAAAAAGTACATTGCGGATTTGTTGACGTCGTCAATGACTTGAAAACACAAGGTGTTATATATTATTTCTCGAATGTCCTCACTCTCCGCATCCCATCACCATCTGTTATAGTTATTGTCGTTATGGTTGTTGTTGTTGGGTCCTGGAGCGGTCCCAGCTTGTACAACTTTATCCAATAGGTAATGCAACCCCCTTTTTTTACCAGATAAACACCTATCGATGATAGAGGTGGTCGAACTGTTCATTTTGGGCCACTAGTACGAAGACTTAGGTCGCGATACATCCTAGTACTGCCTAAGTAAGTTGGATACTTACACCCTTTAGCCTCGTCCGTCACTAATCATCAAGCATTACAGATATCAGAAACTAGACTCTGCCCGTGAACATCTAAAACTTTATATATACATACCCACGCAACTACACTTTTTCCTTCGATGCTTTCACTATTAAGAGACTTTTCTTATAACGCGTTTATATCAGTCATAAGACCTAAAGTGATATTTTTTTTTGGAGATACCTATTTTGATGGATTAAATATCCTGATCAAACCTAGCCAAAATTCTTGGTATATTAAGAAGTGTCAAAACATCAAATTTTGCTGACTAACGTTATCAACGTCATGTTCAAAACTGGTTTATTAAATCTTAAATCTTTTTTTCTTGATCACATAATCGATTAACACAAATCGAATCTCGGGACGAGATTTCTTTAAGGGGTAGGTACTGTAACAACCGGCAATTTTCGGAATTTTAAATTACTACTTTACTCTTTGACTTTTTGGGTCGGACTTGACTTTTTGACCTTTTACGGTCACATAATAACGATAACCGCGTAGCCGGTAAATTTTTGAAACATATTTAAATAATAAATCATATTTATTATTACTCATCTCTCATTTACACGTTTATTTTTTTCAACTTATTTGAAACGAAAACGAGAAGACACCTCGCAAATTTTGAAAACCGCGTACAACACGTACCGACACGAAAATAATTTAATTATATTAAATTATCACTTTTTTATTAAATAAAAGTATTTAATAAATTATTTATCATGTTATTCAAAAACGTTTGTTTAAAAACGCAATTATTTAATTTAAAGTTCATTTTACGGACAAAGATTGTCAGAGATACACAAATAAATAATGAACATTTTATTTAAATTTTATAAAAGATTTATAAAATTATAGTCATATAGATACTCATTTTGTTGGAAAAACTATTTGGAAAACAATGGCGCAACTTTCGTATTTTTATTCGTCCGTTAACTAGCCTAAACGAGTCCCGAACCATTATTTTATAAAAATTACACATTGGGTCCTTCTAGTAATATTTACACATATAACCCTCATCTATTTGAGACTTGCCACTTCATTTTCAAACATTGCTATATATAAGTATAAGTCATTAGGGTTTCCACATTTTATAACCCACACACACACACACTTATATTTTCCGGCGCCTACCACCACTTCCGGCCAGATTCCGGCCACCTTCGCCGCACCACAGCCGGCACACCTCACCACCACCCTCGTCACAACCTTCTCCATCCCACCTCACCACCATCCTCATCATCCCCATCTCTCACTGCCACCACCAAGCAACTACGCCACCAACCGCCACCACCACTCCAACAGTCGCCACACCATCACCTCCACCTCATCACCACAGCGCTCACCACCTCCGTCACCCTCGTCACCATCAACCACCCATTTAGGGTGCGTTCGTTTGGGTTTGGCACCAACAAAGAGTGCGTGTGGTTTTGTCTCAGGCACCAAGGGTGCGTTGGTTTAAGTTTGCACCAGCAGGGTGCGTTTGGTTCTACACGACAAGGGTGAGGTTGGCTGTGAAACACCATTAGGGTGCGTATTGGTTTCGATAAACACACCACGAAGGGTGTTTGTTTCGGTGGTTCAGCAGCAGCCGTAAAGGGGTGCGTTGGGTTTCATAGTAGCATCAAGGGTGTGTTTGTTTATATGGTTCCCACAGATTAGGGTGCGTTTGGAGTTTATAACACCCAAGGGGTGCGTTTGGTTGTGGAAATCAGCACCAAGGGTGCGTTTGGTTTTGGGTTTAGCACCAGGGGTGTGTTCGTTTGAATGGTCACAGACAAGGGTGCGTTGGTTTTCGTGGGGTAACAGCATAGGGGTGTTTGTTTTGCTGAAAATCAGCTTTCGGGCGTGTTTGGTTTTGATAAAACCACCATAGGGTGCGTTTGGCTGTTAGAAACAGCTTTAGGGTGCGTTTGGTTGTGCAGAAACAACTTAAGGGGTGCGTTTGGTTTAGTAGCAGCCCCGTTTGGTTTATATAAAAATCGACTAATAAATATAACATAAGATTTTATAAATATTAAAACCGGATCTAAATGGTGGAAATGGTTAAATAAATACTTTATTTATTATCTTCATTTTTGCGATTATAATAACCTTAAGGGGTGTGTTTAGGTTTGCAACACGGATTGATTCAATGGAGGGAAAATAATTAACTTTTGTTAATATGGAAAACGTTACATGAACGAATAGGTCATGCCGAGATTTTTATAAATTGCTACGCTTAGTAAATTTTTACAAATCTACTTTATTTATTATCTTGAAATGTCTTAAGAAATATTAAATCGTGAAGACCCGATAATCAAACGTAAGCTATAATTTTAGAGATTTTATCAATCTAGTCCACAACTTTAAAACGTGCGTTTATTTTCATAAAGGAACTTTCTACTAAATCATTTGGGGATATCCGGGCGCGTGTCGAATTATTTAGTTTTATTTATTTTTATCATCTTTCTTATATAATACTTGGAAGGTATTATATAATTAGACCATTTTATTTAATTGTCACCTTTTAGATATAACACATGTCGTGTAATATATACGCTTCGAGTTATTCCTTTGGTTGTGTATCTTGTTATATAATTCACGGTATGAATTATATACTTGGTCATTTTTCATTATGTAATATATACGGAATATATTACACACTCTGCGTTTACTTTTTGATTTATTTATTTAACCAACCACCAAACTATTACAACATGAAATCTAGATCTTTTATCAATGTGTCGCGTTGATGTACTCATTCATCGGAAAACCCAAATACAATATCCTAGGCTAGTAGGATATAACCGCTAAGATAAACCGCAACTTCTTGGTCGAGCCGTTCCAGTTTCCGTTTTGTCTGGCGCTTAATATGCGCATTCCCGCCAATCGTTCTACAGCATCGATGTGAGTTTATAGCCCCTCTTTCACTTGTTTTACATTTACTCTACAAATCTCGGGGGAGAATACATGCTCGATACAACTTGTTTACGTGTTCGTTTACAATATCTTTTACATACTATTCTACACACTTGGTTTACATACTTGATTTTGTCATATTACAAACCAATATTTATGGTTGATTAACAAACTTGGTTTCATACTTTGTCACATACTCATTTACATTAAACGTTTACGAAATTATATACATACTATTACAATCAATTTCTCTGATTTATATCACACTCATATTATAATTTTGATTTAAGTACTCAAAGCTATTTACGAATACAATGGTTAATTTTTATTGGACACAAGTGTTTTCGGTTATCATCTCCTGTTTACATGTGCCTAAGTAACTAAACCCACCATTGCCCATTATCATGAACTGTTAAATTCTTGACCGGAGGACCGGTTGAGGAAGCGCGAGTGTATAAATAGATCTATTTGGGCTATGACATCTTTGTTGTGTGAGTAGCTTCACTTTGTTTCGATCGTTCTGGTATAAGATGCATACATGTAGGAATAATTTGGATGTTGCAGGTTTGAACATCTACACGGGCCTTTATTTGCATTAAATTGCATACATAGATGTTGAGCTTCAGTGTCATGAGCTTAGCGCAACAGTAGATACTATTTATGTGGTGCTGTATCTGTTATAGTAGACCCATACATTTTGGAAAATCAACGAAATCACTGTCCACTCTATCTTATTTAACATTACTAATTACTGAACCATTTTCATTATACTGTGGTGGAGTAATAGACACTATACTCTGTCGGTTCTACATTTACTCTTACATTTTTGGCAAATATTATAAGGATTGAAATGGTCATGCATACTTTATAAATCTTTGGATTTCAAACATTTACATTTTCTATTACAAAACCTGATATGAACTCATCAACTTTTGTTGACACTTTTAAGCATGTTTTTCTCAGGTGTGTTAGATGTTTGCTATTGATATGAATTGGAGTTACTACATTCACATTGATCAGAACCTCGTTGTACTGTTTTCAAAGCTTTTAATTGTGATGCAATTATGGGTCAAATGTTATATCATTTTTAGAAAAATCAACGAGAATTACTTTTCAAACGGACCAATTTAAAGGCCGTTACTCTTGTATCTTGTGCTGTTGTATTATGATAGTAATGCTCCCGACATATGTCCGCTGCGAATTTTTTGGGGGTGTTACAGATCGTGTCAGAGCAACCTGGTTATGAGATTTGGTTGCATTATTTTACCCTAGACTATAACACCGTTTTTACAAACATTGCATCAACATCAAAAATTTTCAAGTGCAATACAACCTACTTGTGGCAACTTTTACTTATATATATATATATTTTTATATATATTAGTTATATTTATATATCTATATACTATATATATAAATATATGCTTAACATCCCTTTAAGTAGATCATACAAATTATTTATATAAGAGTTAATTAATTAATACCAGAACACTTCTTAAGACATTGTGGAGTTGCTATATGGTCTCATTTACAATCTAAACATTGGGAGTCTATACAATGGTCTATTTTACTTCTTAGGACATGTGGTGTTGACAATGGTCTCAATTCGTTTTCTCAAACATTGTAAGTTAACAATGGTTCTAAGGTATTGTTTTATTCTTAGCTTTATACATTATCGTTTTTAGACGAAAACCCATCATGTTTTTGTTTACATGGGATTTATGTGTGAATTAGGTATCAAAAGTCTTGTATGGGCGGGACTGGTAATATGAGGGATTGATACGATAATTGCTATGTTAAATCGTTCATTAGACTTTTATCTTATTTACTTTAAACCGTGTACTGTCAACTATTTGAATCCTTGTCGATTTCCACTGGTTGTTTATTCCCGTCTCGTAAGACGAGTTTTAAATACACTCGTCCATTCTCATTAGAAACATCGGTGCATTTTCATTCTTGAAAGCTTTTGTGGGTACGGTATTGCTATGAAATTATTTAGTAGGATGATTTTATATTCTTTTTATTGAAAGGATTGGGAGCCTCTTCATTTAAATAAAAATTGTAAACATCACGTACCTTAAGTTTTTCTAGTTCCATTATTTTACATAAAATTGGGATGCTTCGTTAAGGCAAATAATGGTATTTATATATGAGTGGGCTTATTTGGATATCCAATATTGCACGAGTATGATCTGGACCCGATATCACTTGAATACGTTAGAAGGGTCTAGAAATCAATCGTGCCTTACCAAATAAGCCTGAAGATTAATGGCTCACTGTGATATAACGGCACACCTCACCACCACCCTCGTCACAACCTTCTCCATCCCACCTCACCACCATTACCTCATCACCACAGCGCTCACTACCTCCGTCACCCTCATCACCATCAACCACCCATTTAGGGTGCGTTCGTTTGGGTTTGGCACCAATAAAGAGCGTATGGTTTTGTCTCAGGCACCAAGGGTGCGTTGGTTTAAGTTTGCACCAGCAGGGTGTGTTTGGTTCTACACGACAAGGGTGAGGTTGGCTGTGAAACACCATTAGGGTGCGTATTGGTTTCGATAAACACACCACGAAGGGCGTTTGTTTTGGTGGTTCAGCAGCAGCCGTAAAGGGGTGCGTTGAGTTTCATAGTAGCATCAAGGGTGTGTTTGTTTACATGGTTCCCACGATTAGGGTGCGTTTGGAGTTTATAACACCCAAGGGGTGCGTTTGGTTGTGGTAATCAGCACTAAGGGTGCGTTTGGTTTTGGGTTTAGCACCAGGGGTGTGTTCGTTTGAATGGTCACAAACAAGGATGCGTTGGTTTTAGTGGGGTAACAGCATAGGGGTGTTTGTTTAGCTAAAAATCAGCTTTCGGGCGTGTTTGGTTTTGATAAAACCACCATACGATGCGTTTGGCTATTAGAAACAGCTTTAGGGTGCGTTTGGTTGTGCAGAAACAACTTAAGGGGTGTGTTTGGTTTAGTAGCAGCCCCGTTTGGTTTATATAAAAATCGACTAATAAATATAACATAAGATTTTATAAATATTAAAACCGGATCTAAATGGTGGAAATGGTTAAATAAATACTTTATTTATTATCTTCATTTTTGCGATTATAATAACCTTAAGGGGTGTGTTTGGGTTTGCAACACGGATTGATTCAATAGAGGGAAAATAATTAACTTTTGTTAATATGGAAAACGTTACATGAACGAATAGGTCATGCTGAGATTTTTATAAATCGCTATGCTTAGCAAATTTTTACAAGTCTACTTTATTTATTATCTTGAAATGTCTTAAGAAATATTAAATCGTGAAGGCCCGATAATCAAACTTAAACTATAATTTTAGAGATTTCATCGATCTACTCCACAACTTTAAAACGTGCGTTATTTTCTTAAAGGAACTTTCTACTAAATCATTTGGGGATATCCGGGCGCGTGTTGAATTACTTAGTTTCATTTATTTTTATCATCTTTCTTATATAATACTTGGAAAGTATTATATAATTAGACCATTTTATTTTAATTGTCACCTTTTAGATATAACACATGTCGTGTATTATATACGCTTCGAGTTATTCTTTTGGTCATTTTTCATTATGTAATATATGTAGAATATATTACACACTTTGCGTTTACTTCTTGATTTATTTATTTAACCAACCACCAAGCTATTACAACTTTAAATCTAAATCTTTTGTCAACGTGTCGCGTTAATGTACTCATTCATCGGAAAACCCAAATACATTATCCTAGGCTAGTGGTTCTTAGCCGTTAAGATAAGCCGTAACTTCTGGGTCGAGCCCTTCTGGTTTCCGTTCGTGTTATGCTTAATATGTATGTGCATTTCTGCCAATCGTTCTACAACATCGAGGTGAGCTTATAGCCCCTCTTTCACTTGTTTTACAATTACTTTGCAAATCTCGGGGGAGAATACGTGCTCATTACAATTTGTTTACACATTCATTTACAATCTCTTTTACATGCTTGATTGCATACTTGATTTCATTAAACTTGGTTACATACACGTTTACAAATTGTTTACATACGATTACAAACTCGGTTCCTTTGATTGTTATCACACTCTTTATATTATGGATTTAGTATTTAAGTTGTTTATGTAATACAATGTTTTATTTTTCATTGGACATAAGTCGTTTTTGGTTATCATCTTATATAATATACCCCCCCCGCCGTTTACGTACTCGACCCTAAGTAGCGATTAGACCACTTTCTTGCCCGAACCATCATGAACCGTTAATTGCTTGATCGGACTATAGTGGTTAAGTTAAGCGTGAATGTTATAAATAGATCTAGTGGGACTTATTATCCCTATTCGGGTAAGTAGCGCTCACTACCTACGAGACTCCCGATAAACGGATATATACCATGCCAATCTCATTAGGTGTCTTGGTCAGACACCGGTAGGGCAGAATACAATTGGCATATTATATGCTACATAAATTAGCTTTGGTGTCATGAGCTTAGCGTAATAGTAGATACATTTTATGTGATACTGTATCTGTTATAGTAGTCATATACATTTAGCAAATCTTTTGGTCCACACTACTTTGTTGAACATTACTGATTACTAAACACTTTTCATTATACTATGGTGAAGCAGTAAACACTATACTCTTTTGGTTCTACATTCATGCTACATTTTTGGCGGCCAAATTATAAGGATTGAAATGGTCATGCATAATTTATAAATCTTTTGATTTCAACATTTACATATACAAAAATCTATGAACTCACCAACTTTATGTTGACACTTTTAAGCATGTTTTTCTCAGGTGAATTAGATGCTTGGCTTACTTGATGTGCATTGGAGTCTAAATTGACAAGATTTCATTCATGGATTTCTACTTACATACAAATGATCAAATCTCGTTGTATTGCTTTCAAGCTTTTCATTGTGATGCAATTATGGGACAAATGTTATATCAATTTCAAGAAAATCAACGAGATTACTTTTCAAACGACACATTTAGAGGTCGTTCTCTTGTATCTTGTGCTGTTGTATTATGAAGTAACGCCCCCGGACATATTTCCGCTGTGACACATTTTTGGGGGTGTTGCAGTGTGTGTGAATGTGAGTGAGTGAGCAAGGAAGGAATGTATTGATAGGACACGTAGAATCTTATGTTAGAATGTGGGAGATAAGAAGTACATGTGTAAGAGAATGTAAGTTGTCGCATGTGGGTTTAACCTTAGGAAGGTTGTATGTGATGACAGGTGGTTTATGGTTTATGTGAAGATGATGAGGGTGATTATCAAAGATATGATAATTTGTTTGTGTGTAATATATTGTCAAGAGAAAAGAATGTGACAATAATGATTGTGAATGTATTTGGGAGTGTAAGAAAGAATGGTTGTTGGAATGTTGAAATTATGTAGGATAATTTGTTTATCATTTGTTTGAAAAGTGGGGAATAAACAAATGATTTAGGAAATGTTTAGTGGGAAGTGATGTGTAAAAGATGTGAGAGTTTTTAAAACATTTATTGTTTGGGAAGTGATAAAAATAAAAAAATAATCAACTTCCAAATAACACAAACTTAAATAGTCATTAAGACTTAATTCATGATTAATCAACACTTAACACGATAACAAATCTTCTTAATGCAAACAATCTAAGTGTTTTGCATCTTGAGTAAAGCATTTCACGTAAAGGGAAAGGATGCGTTTACGCAGAGTGACCTTTAACTTAGTTGGACCAATAAAGGAGCAAAACCCATTATGTGATTAGAGACATCAGAAATCTGAATTAAGGTCAAATGAATACTTTCGTTTGATGGTATGTTGAAAGTATGATTGTACTAGGTTTAGAAAAGAGTTTTAGCCTTGGATAGAGGCGTTTAGTAAAGAAAATGAGTTTCCGTTTTATTAAAAACGGGAGGACTTGTTTTAGCTCCTCTCTAAGTCTAAACCTCATTTCTAGTGTTTCTAATTGCTCAAGTATCATGTACATACCTTTATTGAAAGATCCACATGTGCCGGGTAAGAGGAAAACCGACGAGCAAAGATCGCCAAAACTCATTTCTAGCCTTGCGGGCTGGCCATACGCTGGTGCGTGCCCAACGCGCTAGAACCACTATATGGGTTTTAGCGGGTTTTTGGCTACCGTTTATGATTTTAAGTGTTGCGAACGCTTATTTGTCATCGTTAAAATATAAAGGAGATCTTACTCAATGTTGCACCAACACAAAACTCAATCATTTTTTACAACCATCAAACGAATGTTGTCGCCTAAACCACTTTTATGCATGAATAACAACGGTTCATCTCTATTCTAAGTTATAAAGGTACTTATGTTTTGGCTCATATATTGTGTTGGCTGGAAATCCTTGTCACATTTTTAACATACCGGTTCTTGCCACACCAAAAACCATAACTAATCGGTATATCGCGCCGGCTAGTGAAAATGGTTACAATTTATGCCATGCAGTTTCCCACAAAGCCATATGTACAACACACCAAATGACCAAATCATCAAAAGTGATAAAGCACCATCAAAATATAAATCCACAAAACACCAAAACCGACAAGAACAAAAACATTATCTATCATAAATTTTTCTAAGCCACGACGGACATGAAACACACCCCAACGTATACATTACTTCTTTTTAATTTTTTTGACATTATTCAGAACAAACATAACAATGAGCACGCTGCGCTAAACGATAGAATGGGAAACTAATCCTCAGGAAACATAAAGGGTTCTTGATACAGGCTTAAGATAACACACAACAAAGCTTAAGACTATATCAAGAACCTCAACACTTTTTGAAACACATGCATCATCAACCTCATAATAAAAAGCTCACTCGTCTATAAAACCCAAACGACCCATCCTTCCCTACTATTAACGTCGGCTTATCTTTCAGTCGTGTTGGGTATGCCGCTTAGTAGAAAACTATGAAACAAGTTTGTGATAGTTTAGCATCCCTAAATTAGCAAAAACTGTAAAAAAACAAAGTCAATAAATAACCAATACAACGCAGAACACAAAATCGATATATCAATATTCATAAAAAAAGCATGACATACCCGGGCAGGGCCTAAAACTAAGCTTACGAAGAACCACATCATTTCGCATGCACAAATCTTAAAAGTTCCAATAGAAACTCAAAACAACATCAATTTTAGGAAATTTACACAAAAAGGTTTTTATGACAAAAATCATACTATAGCCGCAAACGCGATTGATCGTTTTCATATCTTTACCGGACAAAAAAAAGAAACACACTTTCAAACTTAAACAACAACGCTTCATCTATATTCCAAGTTATAAAGTTGCTTCTATTTTAGCTCAGGTATTATGTTGGCTCCTTAACCCGGAACGCATTTCAGCACAAGGGTTCTTGCTACACCAAAATCACATGATGACATCAAATAATGTCTATTTTATAGCAATGGTTGAGACTTTGTTTGTATATCAAAGTGTATGCGGAATCTACACTTCAATACTCTAGAAGTATTAATCAATGGAACAATACCAAACAAAGAACAATGAATAAAATACAAACTGCTTCAATATTATTAATGATAATACGAGTACTCTTGCTTAGTACTAGGGTTACAAACCTTGAAGCTATACGTTCTTTTTCTAAGATGTATATCTCTCTCTTAAGTATATGATAATGAGATGAATGAGATTTTTGAGATGATAAACTAGATGCCCTATGATCTCCTTTTATACACCAAGGAGTCCTAATGAGCTTACAATACTTTCTTAAATATTGTTTCAAAATATTTTAGATATAATGACTAAATATTATAATTACTTCTAAGTATTTAGTCAAATCTCAGATCAGCATTAATCTCTTTAATAATCATTAATCTTTCAGCTTCTGTTTGGACTAATCAGGATGTAACTTTAGTCAATTAGCTTTAACTTCAGTTGTGAAACAACAAGAGGGTACTTTCAGCAGCTTTAACTTTCTCACCAAACAACAGTAATCTTGAACCACAGTTAGGTAGTAACTCTATAAACAGCAGTAGTAAGTTCTTCAATAGTCTTAAGTTAGTACAGGCAGTACTAACTTAATCTAGCAGTATTAACTGACTGATTTAGTACTAGCAGTTGTAATCTTGAGCAGTGCTAACTGTTTTCTTCTAGCAGTACTAACTGTTGGCTTAGCAGTACTAACTCATTCCTTGGCAGTACTAACTCTAAAGTGTTTAATTCCCAAAATCTCTCCCCATAAACTTATGATTTATCCATCATCCAAGTTTCTTGAATTAAACTTCATTTATTTGCTGAGAGGATTTTTCCAACACTTCATCTTCTTGGTCTTTCTGCTTTTGCTACACTCTTCTCTGGATTCTTCTTTTTCTTTGCTGCACTCTTGCGTCCCCTAAGCCTGTGCATCCATCTGAACAAAAGTGATCTTCATTAATATTTTTCATATCCTCCCCTGAATGGAAGGATCCTCCAAATCATCTTCTTATGGGAACCCAAGCCATCACAGACTTGAATCTTCCTTGTGCATCAATGTAATCCAATCTTTTCAAAGTAACTGATGCACTGTTGTTTTTGGAAACATGATCTATCACTCTGTTCTTTGGCATCCAGACCAACATCTGTGAAGCTTTAAAAACTCATTCACCTATTCCTCTTGACCCGCTATTATAGGCCAGCCCTTTGGCTTAGCAGTATTAACTGCTTTTATTCCAGACCTCATCAAAACAGCTTGTGGAATCATATTTCTTCTTGAATTGGAGTGAGTCATTCTTGTAGAATAGTGATCATTCACCCTCCTTGTATTTTTCCACACTGGTTTTATTATCCTTTTATCACACTCTTTCTTCAAATGGTCAAAACTTCCACAGACAAAGCATGCTTTATTATTCATCACAAAGTCACTTCCTAGCTGTTGGGACTTCAAATTATTCCAATTTCTTTGATTTCCCCTAGGCCTTTATGACATGTACATTTCAGCATACTTCACTAGCTTCCTAACTGGTTTTTCTATTTTAGCAGCAGTAGGAATAACAGTTTTCTTTTCAGGCTTAGTCTTAGACCCATCTTGTTCCTCATCATCTGACACCCAATCCTCAATAATTGGAGCATCATTATTCTTCCTAACTTTCTTAGGTTCTACTTCACTGACATGATTAGCAGGATAGAAAAACTTTTCTTTCCAATCTTTGTCTACCTTAAGTGAAGACTTAACTAGAGTAGTTTTCAGTATCTGTGATTTGTGTGGTTCCAAAAAGAGTCATTAGTATTCTCCTTAGAATTATCTGACTCTTTATCACAACCAGTGGTAGGCTTTAAACTAGAATCCCTAGGACCATACTCATTAACCTCAGGTTCTTTGAATTCTTCAAGACCTGAATAAGATAAGTCTAAAGTTGTTGGTCTATTAAGAATCAAAGGATGAGGTGAGGGGACAGCATTATAACCAAAACCCTTTTTGCTCTTGTCAGTTATCTGACTTCCTAACAACTGTTCTAAGTCTTTTGCAGATTTATCAAATTTTACAATCTTAAACTCAAACCCCTCCTTTTCTTGTTTAACCTTTTCAAGTTCAGCCCTAAGTAATCCCAACTGATATTCTTTAGAACCTACACTTCTTTTAAGTAGAGCAATTTCCTCAGAGAAACGAACTTCATGTTCTCTATAATTTAACAATTTGATCTTCTAAAGTTGCTAAACCTCTTTTGTATGGTAGCTGCTTTTAAAAAAAAAAAAAAAAAAAAAAAAAAATGGAGTGATCACTAAATTTAACAAGCAAATCATCATACTGTTTCTTTAGAGCTTCATAATTATTCAGACATGTTTTTGAACAAGTTTTTACCTCAGGGTCTGAAGAAGCCATAGGAGCAAACCCTATATTGTACTCCTACTTGGTCCGAAGACACAAGTAATTCCAATAATTCCCTCATATGCCGAAGCATGTAGTGGGGCTGGAGAAAAATAAAGATCAATTCTGTTGATCCCACGCCTTGATCGATTCTTTACCTTGTAAAGAGTATGTTACATTGGATAAATCCAAAATAACAATGGTTGAGACTTTGTTTGTATATAAAAGTGTATGCGGAAACACTTTGATACTCTAGAAGTATTAATCAATGAAACAGTAATTATGTAAAAAACACAAGATACAACCAAACGCTTCAATATTATTGATAAACAACAATACGAGTACTCTTGTCCTAGTACTAGGGCTACAAACCTTGAAGCTTACAATGAGATGTTGTGTAGGTATGTGTATGATATTGAGATGAATGAGATAATAAACTAGATGCCCTAGGATCTCCTTTTATACACCAAGGAGTCCTAATGAGCTTACAATACTTTCCTAAATATTTAGTCAAATTCTCAATCAGTATTAATCTCTTCAATCATCATTAATCTTCGGTCTTTTGTTGACTAATCAGCATTAACTTCAGTTGAAACAACAAGACTTTCAGCAGTATTAACTTTCTCACCAACAGCAGTAATCTTGAACCAGCAGTAGTAACTCTATAACCAGCACTAGTAAGTTCTTCAATAGTCTTAAATTAGTACAGACAGTACTAACTTACTCTAGCAGTATTAACTGACTGATTTAGTACTAGCAGTTGTAAGCTTGAGCAGTACTAACTATTTTCTTCTAAGTGGCAGTACTAACTCTGAAGTGTTTAATTCCCAACAATCCTCCCCTAAACTTGTGATTTGCCTCCAAATCATCAAGTTTTTTGAATTAAACCTTCATTTTCTTTGCTGAGAGGATTCTTCCAAACACTTCATCTTCTTGGTCTTTTTGCTTTTACTGCACTTCTTTTTCTTTGCTGCACTCTTGCCTCCCCTGAGTCTGTGCATCCATTTGAACCAAAGTGATCTTCATCAATTTGAGCATAATTCCCAACAATTCATTGTGCTAGACCAAGGAAGATTCAAGTCTGTGATGGCTTGGGTTCCCATAAGAAGATGATTTGGAGGATCCTTCCAAACAGGGGAGGAACAATGCTCAAATTGATGAAGATCACTTTGGTTCAGATGGATGCACAGACTCAGGGGAGGCAAGAGTGCAACAAAGAAAAAAAAGAGTGCAGTAAAAGCACATGCAGGCGGAAAGACCAAGAAGATGAAGTGTTTGGAAGAATCCTCTCAGCAAAGAAAATGAATGTTTAATTCAAGAAACTTGATGATTTGGAGGTAAATCACAAGTTTAGGGGAGGATTGTTAGGAATTAAACACTTCAGAGTTAGTACTGCCAAGCCAACAGTTAGTACTGTTAGAAGAAAAATAGTTAGTATGCCAATACTAAATCAGTCCGTTAATACTGCTAGAGTAAGTTAGTACTGCCTGTACTAATTTAAGACTATTGGAGAACTTAGTACTGCTGGTTATAGAGTTACTACTGCTGGTTCAAGATTATTGCTGTTGGTGAGAAAGTTAATACTGCTGAAAGTCTTCTTGTTGTTTCAACTGAAGTTAATGCTGATTAGTCAAACAGAAGACTGAAGATTAATGATGATTGAAGAGATTAATACTGATTGAGAATTTGACTAAATATTTAGGAAAGTATTGCAAGCTCATTAGGACTCCTTGGTGTATAAAAGGAGATCCTAGGGCATCTAGTTTATTATCTCATTCACCTCATTCATCTCAATATCATACACATACCTACACAGCATCTCATTGTAAGCTTCAAGGTTTGTAACCCTAGTACTAGGACAAGAGTACTCGTATTGTTGTTTATCAATAATATTGAAGCGTTTGGTTGTATCTTGTGTTCATAATTACTGTTTCATTGATTAATACTTCTAGAGTATTAAAGAGTAGATTCCGCATACTCTTTGATATACAAACAAAGTCTCAACCATTGTTATTTTGGATTTATCCAAGATAACATACTCTTTACAAGGTAAAGAACCGATCAAGGCGTGAGATCAACACCAAGTAACCTAGTGCTAGTACCCATCAACCAGTTCCCATCCACAACAAACATGAAGATGGTAAATCATAATAACGCCAGATGAAGGAAAGTGATGCCGGATAAAACCTGACGCCTCACATACTGACCACCTCCATGCTGCCAGGACAAGCATCTGGCCACAATCTAGTGCTAGACAGTCACTAACTAGACGTCCATTTAGCAACTATTCACAAGGGTTAACTAGCTCTAGCGCAAAGATATACTTTCAAAACCTCATTTCAATCATATCAACAAATCAACTTAATTTAACTTCACTGAACAAATATTCAGCTAAAACATCTCAAATCCAATTATAACTCACAACACCAGATCTAAACATACAAACAACATAAATCACATACTTTCTAAACAGCAGACCACAAGACCACAACAACGTAAATCCTAGGAACACAATAAATAAAAAGGTGCCCCACACGTCTCTCAGCGCTTTTCCAGGATCTTCACGAAACAGATTCAGAAAGTTTTCAAATTCCTAACAACTCACAACATATCTCTGTTCACCATGTCCAACACCGGCTAAGTCGACGTATTCGGTGCTGATCCAAATCCAGTCAAGCTTGGCAGATGTTGACTAAAACAAATGTTATTTATTTGTTTGTAGTCTTTAAACATATGTTAGCTTGCGAGTTTCAATGGTGTGTGCATTTTTAACACATAGTTCGAGTAATTGTCTTACAAAATTATATTAAATAAAATCTTAAATATGCTTAAGTTCCATCTACCTAGTCTCACGGAAAATACTAGTCATCAACTTTGTAGTTACAAATCAAATGGTAGTTTTGTCACACAAAAATTCTAATATTTGTAATCAATTGGCAGACTTATTTGGGTGAAGGTAGAAAAATACTTATGTTTATTAGCATGTCACTTGACCCATCATCAATAAAACTAAACGTTTTCCTCTTTACGATTTTCAAAAAAAATGAAATGACGCAAAAATTGGGCCGCACAACCTCAAACCACATCATCAGACCATGTGATATCCTAAACTAGTGTCTAAATACATGGTTAAAGTTAGGTACATTAAATATATGAGGGTTTAAAACTTAGTGCGAACACAGTCACAACTTTAGACACTCCTTGTATATTCACATGTTTTAAGGATGTGCAAAATTGAGCCACAGTTTAAACCCTAATTTAGGAGAACAGATGGTGTTGAGGCTGAGAGGCTCAATTTTTGCATTAGTTCACTTTTTCAACAAATCATAGACTCCTCCGCCGATGATGGGCTAGGTAAGATGTTAAAATTTAATAGACCAAGTGGTTTTAGCTCACCAAAAGAAAACTCTTCAACTTGTCTTAAAAAGACTAGCTCGAAATAAATATTTGTCTACATCTGTATTAGATATGAAAAGAACTAGTTCAAAAATCAGAATATATAAATGTACCACCTTTTGTGGTTCATGCTATTACTACTTAAACGCTCACGTGAAATAAGATATTTAAATTTTAGTGGTTCAGTAGAACAAAATTTTGATAATACACTAATTATTCAAAGGATTGCAATAGGTACAGGATATGGACCAAGGTCAAACTCTAGATGCAAATGACACCATTGTCAAAAATCAAAAACATAAACCATGGAACTAATGGTAGGTCAAACTCTAGATGCAAATGACACCATTGTCAAAAATCAAAAACATAAACCATGGAACTAATGGTTGAATCACAGTACAGAGATAAATAAGAAATAAACACTAAGCAATAGTTAATTAATGTAGTTTGCTAAAGTAGTTTAGAGGGCGTCGATGGAAGAAATTCATGAGAAATCGGTAAAGTATATAGAAACCTATTGAAAAAAGAATGGAGCTTTAGGTAAGCATATAAAGATATATTACCCAAAAATGGCGACTAAGAATAGGGGAAATAAAGACAGGAACAGGCCATGCCGTCTTTGAACATCAATAACACATTCACGTGAAAAAAATGGCACTAGTGGAATATATTTGAATAAACAGCATTCACATATATGCCATTATCTATGTCAAGAAAGACTAGTTACTTTCCAACCAAAATGAATACAACACTTATCTATGCCAAATACAATATGTTCTTGCTCATAACTAGAACTAACTAGAGTGACAAGAATGAGTGTCTAAAAGCATTCAGCAGGGAAAACCTTATTATTTAGATTATTATATTTCCTAAGGTTATGCAAACAAATGGAAAATTAAACCTTGGTTTCAACTTTCAAGTGATCTACTATTCTAAACTACTAGTTTCATTTTTCTTAAGCGACTAGAAAGATTCACTCCCTGTTGAAAATAGTGGATTGATGAACAAACTCAGAACCTCAAAATTAAGAAAAACTTCAAATATTCAAAGTCCTAATTCAGTGAATTAAGTTGCTAATGGAGCATATGAAATTCAACATAGATTTCAGCGTGATCCTCAAAAGCAAACAAATACCACAAACTTTGTTTCGAAACTAATAAACAAAGAACAAAACTAACAACAAAATCTTAGCTTATATATGTACCACATAACCCTCTCCATTCCAAAACCAATTCTAATTTGAACTAAAATGAGTAAGCCAGCCGCATGATTGAGCTAACATGTTTCCTAAAGTCGTTTGATCTATATCCATACTAATCTACTAAATTATTAAACAAAACATTCGGTTCTTCACTTATTATTTCTGGGCTTATAAGCTTATATGTTTTCAGCTTATGTTTCATAAGCCTCTTTTCCGTGGCTTAATTTTAGGACTTATGGGCTTATATAAATTTATTATGTCATAACAAACTTATATTGTATTCCCACAAGTTTCAAATGAGCCGAAAACATATAAGCTAATAAGCCCATAGATAAGCTTAAACAAACCCCTTATATAAGCATTTTACCTCTAGCACATCCAATACTATTGTGAGCCATCTCCAAGGTGGCCTAGTGGTACCCCAAAATTTTGGAGATTACCAAGGGTTCAAACCTAGTTGGGTGCCTATCTTTGGAATATTTGTTAAGCTGCGTACATCAAAGAAAAAAAAGCTCGACTTCCCTAGGTAAATCCTTCTTCGTTTATCGTACACATACACTACTATTGTAATCAAGGATCTAACTAAATTCAACGGTATCCAATCCCGTCTTCCACGAGGTATGGATAATCAAGGATCTAACTATATATACAAAAAAAGGAACATAATAATACGAGTTCATGTAGCACCAATTAAATCCAAACCCAATCTAAGCCAATTACACATAAATCAACAATGTAGGGCAAGCCCAAGTAGCCTAACCGTAAACAAACACTTTCGCAAACACTTCACAACGCGTAAACAAAGGCTACCAAACATTTACATTACCTTCTTAACGGAGGCGCTCCACGACAACGTAAGCCCCAAAAACACAATGAAGAAAAAGGGGCCCCACAAATCCCAATCCCTCAACGCCTTGCCAGGATCCTCCCTAAAGGGATTAGGAAACACCACCAGTTTCAAATTACTCACAATCCTAGACAAATCCCTCTTCACCGTATCCCAAACAGGCTCAGTCAACGTGTTCGGAGCAGATCCAAATCCAGTCAAACTCGGCGGCTGCTGTTGTTGTTGAACTGGCGGCGCCGCCGGGATGGGTTTTGTGGGGACGGTTGGAGGGAGGTTGGATGGGATGAAAGGGGAGGGGGAAGAGGAGATGGGTATGGAGGCGCGTGGGGGAGAAGGTGGACGGGCGGGGAGGACGGGGGATTGGGTGTGGGAGAAGTTGATGAGGTTTTCGATTTCGTCGATGTCGGATTGGGAGGTTTGGTTTAAGGGGACGGTGTCTCGTTCGTTGTATGGTGTTGATGATGACATGGTTGTCTACTTGTAGATCTGATGATGATGATGATGGTGGTGGTTTGTGGTGGTGAGTGGTGACTTGGTTTAGTGAGACATATAAAGATTGAATTTTGCTATGTCGAATATGATTTAAGGAGTGTTTCAAATTCAGTGTTGAAATTATTACTAATTACTACCTCCGTCTCACATTAAGTGTCCACTTGACTTTTTCAAAGTCTTTTTTCTTTAACTTTGACCTTAATGATTTCTTCTTACGTTATATGATACTTGATGCAAGATATATGAATGGATAGAGTTTTGAATATATTTTTCGTTGGTAGAATTTTCGTTCAATATTATATAACACAAACAAAAATATTTATGGTCAAAGTTGATAAAAAAAGACTTAAAAGATTCCATTGCGGACACTTAATATGAGACGGGGGAGTACAAAATAGAGCGAGAAAGACGTTGCTTACATCTGTGTCATGATTCATGAATCATGATATTTCTAATTTCTCTTGATACTGGGCCATGTATGTTCACAAACACTTATAGATTTAGACATGTGACAAAAGCAAATGTGCATACCGTTATAATCATAGACTTAAACTTTTGATACTTCAGGAACGTAGTACATGACTTGAACAAGAAATACTAGTATCACTGTAATAAAATGGTTGACTTTTCACACTTATTATGGCATGGCTTTACACTTTAAAGTGTGTAAATTAAAACGTTCGCCTTAAGCTTGATATGAACCAATTAGGCGTAACAAATAATTTCACACTTCTAAGGGTGTGCTTGGTTGAAGGTTTTAATGGGTAAGGAAAGATAAAGGAAATGATTAAGGGTGATTGGTCAACTATAATGCAGTGAGTCATTGCTTAGTTTTGGGTAATGAAACATTCCTCATGAAATTGAGGGGTATGGGGAAAAAAAACTTTTGTAACTACCACTTCCTATTTTTTCTCTCTGTCTTACTCACACATTAGTTTTCTAACTGTTTTTTTTTTTTAATATTTCCTAATTATTTCATTCAATAAGGAATTTTGATGATAATATCATAGTATTGCATTATATTCATTTACCTTTTTCTTTTGTCATTCCCTAAAATGAACCAAACACCCCCTAAGTGTGAAGATTTATAGAAAACTTCACACTTTAAAGTGCGGAGATTTTGAAACGATTCTTCACACTTTCAATTGTGATGCTTATGATTTATAAGACAATTTTTCACACTTTTAAGTGTGAACATTTAATTCTTCACACTTTTAAGTGTGAGAATTTTGAAACAATTCTTAACACTTATAAGTGTGAATATCTAAAAAAATAAAGTTTGCGCTTTATAAAGTGTGAAGAAAAAAGCGTGAACAAATGACAAATTTGTTGTCATGTATGTTTTTAGAATGTTCATTAATTTAAGTTTACAAGACCACGTTTCGGAACTATCTTACGAAACATTGTGAAAGATAACTAACAACTTAACCAAATTATTAACCCGTAAGATTGGCAATTAACAAGGAAATAAGGTTATCGTTACAAAATGGTGTGGCAAACAAGTCAAATAAGGTTATCGTTACAAAATGGTGTGGCAAACAAGTCAAAGGTTGCTTGATAAAAAATGATTGAAAATAGATTGTATTTATAATAGTTTATACTGTTTGTGATTTTCGTAGCCCTCATCACAGGATCTATACAGTAATATGCTTGGTATTTTGTTTCTGGTAGAGGGGAGTCTCTCTTCATTTGAATGAGTTATTAGTGTTGTACACTTATAATCTAAATATTAAGTAAAATATAGTTGAGAGGGGTGGACGCCGACAATGCACTCGCCACACCGTCTAACACATCTTTGCTTCAAAAGGCAGCCATAGGTATGGGGGGGTGGGGGCGGGGCTCATGAAAGATGTTTAGTATCATGAGTGACACGCGCGAGCGCGCTAGTCTGCGCGAGCGCGCGCAGGCGAGGAGCCGCACGTGTCGCCGAACGCAGCTATGAGCATAGCGAGCTGAGGAGAGGGCCGGCGCACAGCGAGCTCAGCGCGGCGCGTCGCCCGCGCGAGCACGTGGCGCGAAGAACGGCGAGCCATCGGCCAGCGAGAGCGCGTGAGGTCGAGTGCAGCGCTTCAGCTAGACAGCGCGCGTCATGCGCGCTCTCTGCGCCGCGAGATCAGCGGCGCGCCCAGCGAGGCGCCCGCGCGCGCGCGAAGGAGAGAACTACGGGCCACGGCTGGTTTTTCTTGCCTTGTCTCGTCGCTTCACTCTTCTCCCCACTCTCTCGCTCTCGCCGTCGGCGGAGCAATATAGAGTTGTAGAGACGCTCGAGAGAGTCGTGTGAGTGGTGAGTCTCTGGTCCGGAGAGCCATAGTCGCTCATGTCGCGCGCGCTGTTTTATGGCGCTCGCGTGCGACCCCCCCCAAAAAGACGCGCAAGCCACGGCCACGAGAGCGCGAGCGCGCAAGCTCTGCGGTGGCGAGGATGTTTCCGTAGCTGTGGCGCTCTCTACTCCGTCTGCGCTGCGCTATGCGCTCGAGCCAGCGCGCTCTCGCGCTCTCCCAGCGATAAGAAACAATAGGTCGGAGATCGCGCGCGCGCACGCGCGCGGGAGTGCGCACGCGCGCATCCCGCGCGCCCGCCCGAGGAGCGAGCGACCGTTGGGAGAGAGGTGCGCAGCGCGCGAGCGCGCGACGCGCGCAGAGCCGAGCGGAGCGGGGGGTGGCTGAGGGCGCGGAGGCAGAGAGTGTGCGCGCGACAGGCCCGGAGCCCGAAAGCGGGAGAGCATGCGAGAGGAAAGTACTGGGACGGCGAGACCACGGAGCCGAGAGACGAGACGCAGAGCGCAGCGCGTATCGAGAGCGTATGGAGGGCGCGAGACGCGCGAGCGAGCGCTAAGGAGGGAGGGGCAGCGGTGAGAGCGAGAGGGCAAGTCAGGAGTGAGACGGAGAGAGAGAGGAAACCGAGAGCTCAATCGCGCGCGCCGGGAAGCGAGCAGAGAGAGAGAGCGGAGCGCGAGATAGAGAGACAGAGAACGTGAGAGAGTGAGTGCAGTGGAGTGGTAAGGCGTGAGAGAGCGGCAGAAGCGAGAGAGGAGCGTCAGCGAAACAATGTCAAACCGGTGGAGGCGAGTGCAACCGAACCGCAGACATGCGAGAGAGAGCGAGCGAGTGAAAGCAGGGACTCGAGAGAGAGGCGAGCAGTCGAGAGAGAAAGAAACACGAGAGGCGAGGGCCGACGAGAGCACGCCAGCGAAGGGAGACGCGCGCGAGAGGCACGGATGCCCCGGAGAGAAGTGCTAAGAGGGCGAGCGGCGCCGAGAGCTGAGAGAGAGCGAGCGCTCGAGAGCGAGAAGAGAGCACCGGTCTGGCGAGAAGCGGGCAGGGCGCGAGAGGGCGCAGGCAGCGCTGCGCCGAGCGCAGGCACGTGAGAGGCGAGTGCGCGAGCAACGTGGGCGAGAGCAGACTCGCGAGAGCTAGCGAGCGCGAGCGCGGTCAATCGAGAGCCAAGAGAGCGACGACGGCGCTGGGCCGCAGGAGAGCGAGAGCGGGAGAGGCGAAGAGAGAAGAACGAGACGAGCAGCGCGAGTGCGAACAGAGCGAGCGAGCGACCAGGAGCGCGTGAACGAGGGGAGGGGCGAGAGAGTAGAGCACAGCGAAGAGCGAGAGAGACAGCCCGAGTTAGAGACGGAGCGACCGCGAAGAAAGCAAGAGAGCGCGGGAGCGATAGGGAGAGGCTTGAGCGCGCGAGCGCGCGCGCGAGAGAGCGCGAGCACCCGTGGGCGCCGCGCGCAAGCGAGTTAGAGAGCGAGAAGGCCAAGCGTGAACGGGGCGCAACGAACGGACCAAAGACGCGCACGCGCGACGACCGCGTGGGGCGCAACTCGCGGCGCTCTCCCGCGCTCTCGCCCTCTCACCTCTTTTTCTCTCTCCATCTTTCCCTCGCGCTCTCACTTCCATTCCCTCTCCCTCTCTCTCTCTCTCTCCCTCTCTCTCCCTCTCTCTCTCTCCTTCTCTCTCTTTCTCTCTCTCTCCCTCTCTCTCTCTCTCTCTCTCTCTCTCTCTCTCTCTCTCTCTCTCTCTCTCTCTCTCTCTCTGTCTCTCTCTCTCTCTGTCTCTCTCTCTCTCTCTCTCTCTCTCTCTCTCTCTCTCTCTCTCTCTCTCTCTCTCTCTCTCTCTCTCTCTGCTGTACAGAATCCAAAAACACAGAAATAATTTTAGATATGTGGTTTTTGGGTTTACAAATTTATGAATTGTGGTTTATTTATGTGTGAAATATGGGTTTGTTTGTGGGTTTTTGATTTTAGGTTTAGCAGGTTGTATGGATGAGGCATTTTATCAAATTTTAAACATAATAAAGTATTGATTTAATTTGATGCATATTGATTATGTGTGTTTTTATGTAAATTCCCAATGGGGTTTGTTTATATGATGTTAAAACGGCCACATCAAGTATAAAAGTGGGGAGTAGTAGGTTTGGTCTTGGAATTTTAAGTGTATAGAGCATTGCGTTCTTTTATATTGTATTTAAAGATTTGATTAGTTGATCTTTATTTTAGGCCATGTTGAATGAGGTTATTGTTTTTCGAATTTTGTAAGTTGGTATTCAAGTTAGTTATTTGTTCAGCTTCAGCTTATAAAATAAGCATCTATAAGTTATTTAAGCTAAGCATTGTAGAATAGTTTTTATTTGCTTATTTCAGAATTATGTTACATTTATTTATGAGAAGCGGATAAAGGAATGTTAAAGTGTTGCATATCTCTTTTTGAATGTTTGAGGTTAAAAACGAGGGTACAAAGTCTATTTTATCCTCAATAAGCAGTCCATATATGCTAACTCGAAAGACGATT
>BQNB010104608.1:0-17228 GCA_026074375.1 Tanacetum coccineum | reverse complement strand
GAGACTAGTATCGGGACTCACGGACCTTTGGTTTCAAAAACTCTTAGGCTTCCCGTATATACATAGCTTATTTAGAAAAAATCACAACTCAAAATGAAATAGTCTTAGTTCAAAAGCATATTTAAATTTAAGAAAAAGAGATTTTTCCTATATTTATTAAATCACATTTATTACACTTAACATTAACATAACCATGATGCAATCGTAACCCTCGACCCTTTAGAAGGCTGCAACATCAGTTGTGAGCCGGCAAGATGCAGCAAACTTTTATCGGTCTCGGATTATTATTCTTACTATGGGCTTTCTTTAGAAGGCTGCAACATCGGTTGTGAGCCGGCAAGATGCAGCAAACTTTTATCAGCCCACGGTTTATATTTATTACTTATCATATTTTTTATTTTTCGTATATTTTTTTATTTTTCATATATATATATATATATACTCTATTCACTATATATAGAAAATACTTCTTTTTGGAAAATTTAAGTATAAATTTGAACTAAGACTAAAATTATTGCTATCGACTACATAAAAATTGTTGATTTAAGTTTAATTTTCAAAAATAGCACGTATTATTAGTCCGGTTAGGAGCTTATAGGAGAAAAAGCCACAAATTACACACATGAGCTCTTAAGATTTCCAAATAATCCTTGTTTTAGCATCCAACTCATAATTAACTCTATCATTTTTCGTTCTTCGCAAAGATCCGCGAATGCTTAGTCTAAAAGTTAAGGAACAAGCTAGAGCTCAACACGCTCGATTGAGTCAAAATTTATTCTTATACTACCCAGCAGGAAAGTCAAAATTGTGACAAAAATACTTATTTTATTTTTGAAAATTTTAAAAAATTTTCATTTTTTTGGTATTTTGGTGGTAAAAACGGGATTACGTGAAAACAACGACTGCAGGCATAATCAAATGAATAGATTCCCCCCATACTAGAACTGAACATTATCCTCAATGTTTTAAGAAAGGTCTCTACACAAATCTTAAGCCGTTTATTAGGTATGCTTAAAGATAAACGTTAGTCGATAAGATTTGGGTATTGGATTCCCAAAATGAAGCTGAGGATTTGAAGCTCTTGTGAACGAAGGACAAAACCGCGAGCACGAGAGGCTTCAAAATTCCAGGCAATCTTGGACATATAACACAAAACACAAAGCATGGAAATGGAAGAGGCGAGCCTCCTCACCACAACAAAACACTTATTCATTACTACTACTACTATAATCATATTAGGATAAGTATGGGTTGCCTCCCACGAAGCGCTTGTTTAAGGTCACTCAGCTTGACCCGATCCCCCCATACTTGAGCTTGTCAAGAGGGATAGAAATGGAGACACGGAACATCCAAGACACGGATGTCCTCTCCATAAGAGCAAGGAAAAATCTCCATCAGGCTTTCAAAAATTTTAATGACTTTGAAAGCTTTAGTGCCCCAATGAGATAATTCCGGGAGAAGAGAAATATGAACTCCTTTTGAAGTTAGAATCCCGGGGTTGAACACTTTTTCCTCATTTTCGGATGAAAACGAGAGTAGAGTTTCGGACCCGGGAACTTCTTTATGGAAAGGAAGTTCATAAAGAGGAGGATTAAAATCTTTAAGAATTAAAGAAGCAGGTTTCGCAGGAGGACGAGGGGATGATGGAACATCTAAATGAAATGACTCAATTTTCAAAAGTGATGGGAATATTGCTAAGTTTTTTTCAGGAAAAGGATATCCCTTTCGAGTCATAGTCATTCTTTCTCCTTTGCTGTCGGCATCGATGTCAATTAGGAGTAAGAAAAATATCAATCTCCTCCATAAGAAAGTCACTATCCTCAACGAGGATAGGAGATGGGGAGAAAGATTCAATTACAGCATCAGAAACTTTAGGATTTAGTTCTTCCAGAGGTTGAGGAGATGAATTATCATACAACAATTTCTCAACAAGGCAAATTTCTTCCTCAGGATCAAAGTCGGTTTCATTAATTCTCGGTTGGAATTAAATCGATATGAGCGAGTTCACCGGAGACTCCTCCGAGAGATATTGATCTTACGAGAAGGAAATAACGAAGTATCTTGATTAAGCAATAGATTCTAGCAAGATAAGATCAGCAATCTATTATTAGTAGAAATGATTTTCTTCATCCAAAAAGTGGGTTCGAATAGTTTCTTTGGTACGTTACCTCATCAGAAAATGACTCGGTCGTCCACTAGAGAAAAATCAATGTCTTGCATCAAATAATAGGATTAGAGAAATTTGTTAAAATTATCACAAAACTGGGCACATCTCAATCACTTTCGATATCGGAAATCCTCGGAATCACTTGGGATTGCGGACATGGTTCTCAACATAGACTTTATTATTCATCCGATTCTCGTTTCGATATAGTGCTTAAAATGCTCGTCCCACAACTTAGAGAGTTATCGGGCTCCTCGGTTGGTAAGACGGTGTGATTGCAATAGTATACTCCTCGTCATCATCATCATCATCGTCGTAGCAAAAAGAATTGAAAAGTCGCGAAGGATAAGTACTAAGATTGGCCACCTGCTCTAGTTGCTGAAGCTTTTTCTTTTTTTAATTTCAATACTCATTCCATTGAAATTTTCCTTAAGCTCATTAATCTTAATCTCAATATCAATCTTCTTATTACGATAATCCTTAATCTGAATTTCATTAATTAAACTTTTCATTTCATCTAAATATTGTTGCTTCAGATCGTCCATATCTTGGATACTCATTTCTTGAGGAGGTTGATGAATGACGGGAAACTGGCAGAGGGGTTGGAATTGGTCAAAACCGGAAGATAGAATAGAATTATAACAAAAGATTGGTTCGTAGAAATTTTGGTTAATACGGTTGACACGTGAAAAGTCTCATGATGACACCTCGCAGTTAGTTTTCACAACAAAGATATGTGTGTGGGTAAATTTGAAACTTTGTGGGATATCATTATCATAGTCTTGATTGTAACTCGGTTTATGTATATAGATATAACAGAACTTGAGGTGGAGAATTCGTAACCCATAAAAGCATTTGTTTCTACAATCTTCACAAGAATACGTCTGGGGTTGTGGAGGCGGGTTGAAAATATTTAGAGAATCAATGAAAGAATTTGGATTTGAATCATTAACGAATGATTTTTCAACTTCATAACAGCATAAAGCACAAACTTCATCTGTATAATTTCTTTCTACACGCCATTCACAGGTTAAATTGTCGACAAGATAGACCACAAACGGACCTCCACACTTGTGATGAAAACTACACACGTTGGTTGTTAGGACGACTATATTGAATTAAATATTACCCCTAATTAGGGAGGTGTAAGAGGATATTTTTTCATTAAACGGATATTAATGGGTATGGAGAATATTTTTGGTGTCCAGATTAGTTATAAAAGTTCTCGGTTTTGATTGAATTTTTTGGACTATTTTGTTGCGTAGGTGCGGGGTTATGCGACGTTGATCGTGTTTTTTAAAGGTGCTCCTTTGGGGGTCGAAAGTTCTTAGGTTCAACCCTCCTTTTTTTGTACTTCTTTTAGTTTGTTTATTAAGGTGAGCCGGTATGCTCAAGTGACACATCGGTTTTTCTTTTTGTTTGTTTTTTTTTTTTTTTTTGGTTATTTTTTTCGTTACTTGATTTAAAAAAAGAAAATATATTCAAATTGAAAGCGGGAGATAACTTTAGGTGGGGGGAAGGGTCTTTAAACACTAATCTTTAAACGTAAACTTGATAATCGCACATGCCTCCCCGGTAGCGCGCCAAAAATTGATTCATTCTTTAGCTATACATATATATATATATAGTAATAATTGCTTAATACATATATATATTTATATAACATCTAATATATCAATTCAAGAAGAGGAGGAGTAAGTTTTTAGTCAAGGCCTTTTAAAAGATTACTTTTGAACCAAAGTAAAATACAAAAACCCCCAACCCCTTTCACGAGAGTCGTTTGCCTAACGAGGCGTGAATTGAGGAATCGAGTTAAGTTCGTGATCGCGTTATGTTTGATAATCAAATTTTGATTTAGGATTCTATTTCTACAAAATATATTGCAAAAAAAAAACAAATAAAAGCAAGTAAACAAATTAAAGCTATTTAAAGATCGAACCTAAAAACTGTTAACGATTAATAAAAAAAACACGACTCTAAAACCTAAATTATCAAATTTAAACCCTACAAAAGCAAATTTAATTTTTGAAGGTCCTAAATGACTAAAAATAATTTTAGAAAAAAGAATTATATTTTTTTGACTTTTATTTTATTTATAATGAATTAAAAACTGATTCGATCTAAAAATATTATAAAAAATATTAAACTAATTTATAAAAATCTGAAAAATTTAAGAAAAGTACTTTATACTATGAAGAATCTATAAAAGTCATTGGAAAAATTAAAAATTGGATGAATGAAATATGCAGATAATAAGCATATACGTAGAAACTGCTAAAATTAAAATGAGTACTAATAATAAATGTTACAAACTTATTAATGAAAAAGACCCCAGGGCAGTTGGTAGTGAGTGTGTATGCTAAGGTGTTGGGTGTGTGAAGGGGAGGTCACAGGTTCGACCCTTGTGGCTTCCCTTTTTGTGAAAGTAGTTTTTTTTCTTTTCTTTTTGAAAAAGCGAAACTATAAGCTAAACCTAAAAACTTTAATAAAGAAATTTATTTCAAAAACTTATCAAAAAGCTAGAATAAGCACAAATTAAGATTGACATTTGGTTTTAAAATTAGTTTAGGACTTTAGAAAACTTATCTAAAAACTAGATGGACAATATACAGACCTAGCAGACTATATAAGATGTGAGAAAATAGATTATGACTAAGATTTATTAAGCACTATTGACTAAAATTAAGCAACTATAAAAAGCTGAAAAGAACTAAAAAGCTAAGCAGTACTAACTTTGACTTAGTACTGCTAGATTTTGATTAAAACTGCAAGGCCTTTTCAAAACTCAATAAGCACTATGATAAGCAAATAAGCTAAACCCCAAACTATTATTGGATACTAATATGCATTTTGGAATAGATTTGAGCAAAAACAATAAGATGATTAAGAACATTAAGCCAAAGCAGCTTTGCATAATTTTATACTCAAAATGATTTTTAGGACAGTATTTTGACTATACTTTGAAACAAAAAATAGCTTCAAAAAGCTTATCTCAAAAACCTAAAAAACTTTAAACATTAATGAATATCAACACTCAATCGAACCATAATATAATCTACACTTTTAAGAAAGAAATTTGAACTAGAAACAAGTAAGAAAAGTGAATCTTGTCAAATGTGACAGTTTTAGCGACTAATATTTTTTGGAATTTTTGAACTTGTTTTGTAAGGACTGAACTAAAGAACAAAGATATAAACATCCCCATTTTTGACATATAGGCAGCAGAAGCTAATCTGGGGTATTATTTCTTAGTCTATAACAGTCATAAATCATAGAAAGCGACTCTCGAAAGAGACGTTTTAAAAGATAAGTTATATCTCTTTATTTCTTCAGTGTTTTTTCAAACAGATGTCCCAAAAATCTACATGATGAAAACATAAAGTTGAATGATAACAGTTCAGCCATCTTCAAGAGTCCGTGCCACTTGTTGCATAAGATGTTCAGTTACTGAAGATAAACATTTTGGGCCTAAAAGGGTAACACAATGGTTGAGTGCGAAATTCATAGGTTTATAATAAATAGTGTGATGTATACAAGTCATAATAAAGTGGGTGTTACGTTGTTATAAACCCATAAGTGTAATATTTGCAAATTGAGTACAATTATTATGGAAAACGTATTATTTTGTGGTCTAGCTCATGGCACTCAACTGACTAGGGATATATAAATAATGATATTTATAAAGGATAATGCCCCCCATCCACTCCTATGTAGGTAATTGCCATATATACCGTATATGTTTCAAATATAGTGCGGTTTAGTTACCTATCCGGCTAAACAAACGGGATTCGTCCAATCCCCAATAGGCCATTTTCTCGTTAATGTAGGTTCACTCGCTAGTGTTTATGGTCACAAAGTTTGGTGGGGGGTCTTTTGGCATAAAAGGACTTAGAACAAAGATGCCATTAATATTGAAGGTTAGCATTCATTTTGTAACCTAATACCTATCAAAAAAAAATTGCGTGTATTCATGGTTTATAGCATGTATCCCCTCATGGGTTTTATGAATAGAGATTTAAAAGGTGTCGGCTTTGAAACTCACCTAAACAGTATAGGGAAATCTGATTGATGGCAAAAGTATATCAAGTGTACAAGTAACGGCTTCAATCACGCAACCCCTGGGTGATATGATCAAGTTCTTTGTTTTGATAGTTTATGTTTCAAATCTTTTATAAAGTTTAACGTATAATCTTTGATAAATTATGGAAATCTTTGTTTCGTTGTTCGGGGCTATACTTAAACAAGAGGCGTGTAGTATCGTTTAGGGAAGCGCCAGGGCACTGTTTAAATCGTTATTTAAACCCGGCAAAACTCGTCAAAGTCAAAAAACTCAAGATGAAACCCCTTCATATGAAAATTCCCTAGTAACGTGATACGTTAAGATTTTAAGTTTCTTCAAAATCTAGTCGATGTAAGTTACGTTAAAATATATAACGTAATTGATTTATAATGCGTCGATCGGTGATTAATAACGATAAATGTATCGGGTTTTAATAAAATCGAGTTTTATAATATTAATATATATTTTTATAATTTATATAAAAATATTATATTTTATATTTTTAAGTTTGCAAAATTGGCAATATATACCCTTGGTTTATAAACTTTTACAACTTTAGTCCTTTATATATAAAGTATATATAATTTAAACCTTTAACTTTGAAACTTGGAAAAATAGGTCCTTATAGTTAATAACTTTAGAATTATGACATTTTCAGGCCCCTTTTAGTATAAATTTTTAGAAAGTTACGTTTTACCCCTATGATGAAATTATTTCAAAACAAGGTCCATAAAAGCCATGCAGCTGTATTTTAGGATTCCTAAATGATATTTGCAGGTTTTAGTTATTGAAAAGCTAATAAGATGTTTTTTACTATAAGGGTGCGTTTGAGTTTGTTTGACCCGGACTTATTTTTCCTTTGACTTGGGTTTGGGCCGGGTTATAATGGATTTGGGCCCGGGCTTGGGTTTTGGGTTTAGTCTTAATAACAAAGATAATAATTGTTAACTTTTATAAATAAAAGTTAACGACCGTTAAGACTTTTAAGGATTATTTTTGTGAATTGGTTTATAAATGAGGGACTGGTTTGGTAACTTTAGATTTGTCTTTTTATGACCTTGACTTTGGTTGACCAAGTTGACTTGAGTTGACCTCTTTTGACTTTTGATAGCTTTCTCCTGGCTTTTTGCGTGCTCTTCCGTTCCCGTGTCTGTGTTTGTCCGGTTTTGACCGTTTTCTTATGATTTTTGCTTTATCCGTACGTACACAATCACAAAGATAAAACAAACAATATTCAAGCATTTAAAGCACAATTTCATCTTTTAAGGGTCTATTTTGATATAAAATGGATATGTGTTTGCACACATATCAATATGCAAGGTTGAAGGGTTTTAGGGGGGTTTGGCTACAATGGAGTGACAAGGTGGTGATGTAGCAAGCTTGGTTGCCAAGATTTGAAGGGGAGGTGCTTGTAAGCAGCTTAGAGACATAAGGGTGAGGTCATGGAGGTGCTTGGATGGGTGCTTGGTTTAAAAATGGGTGAAAATGGGTATCGGGTTGGTTTAGGGTTTGGTTTAGGGTTTTGGACTTTTAGATTGAGTTAGGGTTAGGGTTTAGGATATATTAAGGTTTAGGATTAGTGTTAGGATTGAAATTAGGGCTTAGGATTAAGGTTTAAGGCTTAGTTTTAGGTTTAGGGTTTAGTTTTTGGTTAAAAGTGAAATTAGGGTTTAAGGTTTCGTTTTGAGGGTTTAGGGTTTTAGATTATGGTTTAGGATGAATTAAGGTTTAGGTTTAAGGTTTAAAAGTCATGTATTAAGTGCTTGTACCTTGTACTAAAGTGGTGGTAAGAAAACAAAGTGATTTAGGAGGTAAAATGACCTAATTTGACTTTCTTGCATTATTGACTTATACATTAAGCTTAAATGAGTTGTATAATGACTTGGAGGGAAAAGATATTCAAATGTTATGCTATGATACTTTTACACATGCTTTAAAGGCTTGTACATTCATTTTATATATATACATTACATATAATTAGGGTTTTGATATAAACGTTAACGTTTAATGCTTGTTTTGAAATAACGTTTTAAAAAGTACGTTAAATGGATAATGTACTTGGTAAAAATGATGTTAAGATATAGACTTGACATATTAGGATGTTTACATGATATAAACATAGATAGAGATGGCATTGGTAGAGGTTGCGTAAGCTCGTTTACTTTAGAGATGTAAGTTACGTTGCATAATGAGATAAAGTAAAAAAATTTCCTTGTAAAAAGGTGGTATATTTATAATAGATGGATATTACAGTGCATCTAATTCAATAGATGGGTATTACAGTGCATCTAATTTAATAGATGGATATTTACATTAAAGAAAATTGCGAGTTGTTACAGAGGCTATCCGTATCTTCGTAGCAAATGCCGCCAACAAGAATATGACGATCTTCCAAAAAGACATCAAAACGGCTTTCTTAAAAGGCAAGCTCAAAGAAGAGGTCTACATTTCTCAACCGGAAGGATTTGTTGATCAGGACAACCCATCGCATGTGTACAAGCTTAAAAAGTCCCTTTACGGTCTCAAACAAGCACCACGTGCATGGTACGACATGCTGTCAAGTTTCCTCATCTCACAACATTTTTCTAAAGGTGCAGTTGATCCAACACTCTTCACACAGAAAGCAAGAAATGACTTATTATTGGTACAAATTTATGTTGACGATATAATATTTGCATCCACTAATACTGCTTTGTGTAATGAGTTTGCTAATCTGATGACCACTAAGTTCAAGATGTCGATGATGGGGTAGATGTCATTATTTTTAGGATTACAAATTTCTTAATGTCCTAGAGACATCTTCCTAAACCAATCAAAATATGCTTCAGAAATTATTAAAAAATATGGTTTGCTAACTAGTGATTTTGTAGACACACATATGACAGAAAAGAATAATCTGGATGAAGATATACAAGGGACACCAGTTGATGCTACACTTTACCGTGGAATGATTTGATCCCTCATGTATCTGACATCTAGTAGACCTGACCTTATTTAGGCAGTCTGGTTATGTGCCCTGTATTAGGTAAAGCCTCCCGAAAAGCACCTACATGTGGTTAAACGGATCTTTCAATACCTAAAGGGAACCATTAACATGGGTCTATGGTACTCGAAGGATACTGATATGTCTCTAACAACATATTCAGACGCAAATCACGCATGGTGTTAGGACACTAGACGTAGTACATCAGGAAGCGCTCAATTTTTAGGTGATAAACTTGTTAGCTGGTCTTCCAAGAAGCAAAAAAGCACTGTGATTTCAAATACAGAGGCTGAATATATTGCCTTATCCGGGTGTTATGCTCAAATCCTATTGATGGGATCACAACTAACAGATTATGGGTTTACATTCAATAAGATTCCTCCGTACTGCGACAACAAAACTAACAGATTATGGGTTTAGAGCCAAACACATTAATGTACGCTACCATTTTATAAAGGAGCAAGTGGATAATGGAATAGTGGAACTATACTTTGTTTGGACGGAATATCAAATGGCTGACATCTTCACCAAACCCTTGCCACGAGAAAGATTCAATTTCTTAATCGAAAATCTAGGAATGAGAAGCATGTCTTTGTAAACGCTAAAACGTCTGACATAGGAAGTGGATGAGTAATGGTGATAACTCGTGGTATATCCGGTATATTATATGTATATAAGAAAACATAAAAACACAAAAAGATTTTCATTTTATATAAATTTTTCAAAAAGAAAATATAAAAATATAAATCCCGAAAAGAAAATACAAAGTTAAAAAATTAGAAAAATACAAAAATAGGTTTTCATGACATGTTTTCTAGCATCGATAATATTTACGGCTTTAAAAATGTCATTCAATAATGACACAAAGCTATAAATAACGTTTGAATAGAAAATATGTCATATGGCTTGCTATTATTTCAGATAGCAACTCGATCATCATCTTAATGGCAAGTATTTCAAAAATAAAACTTGGCCTCACAATGGGAAATTTATTTTTCTCTGGAATGAATTACTTCATATTCATTCAAAGGTTTGTGTTTACTTTGCAACACAACCCGTGCTTCCTTTATACAAATTAATGTATGTGTTAGTGCATTTATTTGTCAAAATAGGAGAAATCTTATTTAAAAGTGTTGATTTTTCAAAAATAAAATAATCATCTCAGTAATTCATTAAAAAATGATTTTTAAGGCATTTGACCACTCAAACAACGACTACAACTCTTTAAATAGAAAACGGTCATTGTTTGATGGGGAGACAATGTCAAATTTCTTCTTCAAAATCTTCAAGTAATAAATGGAAATAAGTTTTTAAACAATAACAGAATAATATTTATCGTATAGTTAATTAATTTTAACTTATTTGTGAATTAGTTGTTATGTGTTTATGCCCTTAGGGTCTTGATAGCGTATCTTATGGTTTAGTCTAGCTTACTAAAACTTTATGGACTAATAGTGTCAAAAGTCAAACTAGAAAAGCCTTAAGAAAGTTATTAAAGAAAATTAGTAAGGAGAATAAAGTTTAGGGTGCATTTGTGTCAAAAAATCAAATTCTTTTAACAACAAACACCCCATCCCTCGTTTACAGTACACACACAAACATTAACACGCTTATATTTTTTTCTTTTCCCTCTCTACAAAATGTCACATCCAAGAACCTTCATATCAACGATTTTCAAGACTTGAGGTAAACTACAAAAGTGTTCCTTTCATTGTAAACAACTCATAATCAAAAGGAATTAGGTTGAATCATGAATTTTTACTCAAAATCCCTAGATTTTGGTTTAGGGTTAGTAAAAATCAAAAGTGGACTAAATCCAAAATTGATTAAGGGGTTTTGATGCTTAAGGTATGTAGATTACTCGAATATAATAGTTTGTCATGGGAATAATATACAAAGGGGTTTTGATTGATTCTTGTGTGTGAAAATTTGAGTTTTTAGGGAAAAACTTGAAAATGGTAATGGGTTTATGTGTATGTAGTGTTAGAATACCTGTTTGAATGTATTTAAACAAGAAAATCCAATGCTTGAATGTAGATTTTGTGACTTTGGATAAAACAAGTTATAATTTACTTGTTTTGTACTCTAAGTGAAAAATTTGTGGCCAGTTCATGTTATAACTGCTAGAAGATGCTTATATAAGTTTGTTTCATGTATGTGTGTTTTAATTGCCATAAAATTCAAGTCTTGTGTAAATTCAAAATTGATAAGGCGATTTATACACTCGTGTATTGACGGTGATTTATACACTCATGTATAGACGGCGTTTTATACACTCGTGTATAGAAGGCGAATTATACATTTGTGTATAGGCGGCGATTTATACACTCGTGTATAGACGGCGTTTTATACACTCGTGTATAGACGACGATTTATACACTTGTGTATAGACGGCGATTTATACACTCGTGTATAGACGACGACATCTACACTCGTGTATAGGCAGCGATTTATACACATGACCATAGGCAGCGATTTATACACAATTTTTTTCGGCGGTGATTTATACACCTTGTCTAGGCGGCGATTTATACATTGATTTATAAAGAATGATTTTTGCCTAAATTTTTTAGTAGATAACTTATTTTAGGGTAATTCGTCTTTATATCATATGTTAGTTGCTAAATTGACTGTGTTTGACCAATTGTTAGTTTGTTAACCTTTAAGTTGACTTTCTAATTAATGTATGTCATCCTATGCTTTGTCTGAATGCCTGATAAAATGTGTTAAATCTATCCTGTTAATGTCTGTAATTGCTTCTCTAAGTTTATCCCTATGAATCAGAATAGGTCAATCAGTGATATATAAATTTGTTTGTATATGAATTGTATTGCAATATTCTTAACAGAATCATGAATCCAATTGCCACTCAACAAGTTGCTCTAGACAATGCTTTGGTTGCTCTTGAGAAAAGACTAAAGATTGAAAAATGCAATGCAAGAATAGAGTTCATCAAGCCACAAAGAGAAGAAACATACCAAGTCATACTGGATGCTCTTACACTCTCTCCATGCTATCCCACATTCCTGATCACTACTGAAGTACCTGAAGTATACATGCATCAATTCTGGAACACCATCAAGAAGATCAAAGATACAGATGCATATCAGTTCAAGCTGGATAAGAAAAAGTTCCGAGTTAACACTGAAGTATTTCGTGAGATTCTTTAGATTTGTCCCAGACTCCCCAACCAAGATATTGTTGATCCTCCTTTCGAAGAAGAAATGATTTCATTTATCCAGGAGCTCAGTTACTCTGGCAAGTGTGATATGCTATCTGTAATCTACACAGATCAAATGCACCAGCCATGGAGAATGTTTGCTGCTATTATCAACATGTGCATCTTTGGAAATTCATCAGGACTTGATAGGCTCAGGCTATCAAGAGCTTAAATCTTGTAGGGTATGCACAACAAGAATAACGTTGACTTTGTTGCTCTACTATGGGAAGACTTTATGTTTCAAGCTGACAACAGAGAAATAAGTTCCGCACATAAGGAGAACATGCCCTACCCAAGATTCACTAAAGTTATCATCAATCATTTCATCTCTAAAGATAAAACCATCTCTATGAGGAACTGGATAAATATTCACATAGTTCATAATGATACCTTGTTGGGTACACTGAAGTTTGTTTCCAAAACACAAGACTATCAGATGTATGGAGCTCTAATTCTTGATGAGATGATCAATCAAGACATTAAAAAATATAAAGCTTACAAGACTTATCTTGACTTTGCTACTGGAAAAGCTACTCCTAATAAAGCAAGGAAGTTTAAGAAAGTTGCTTCACCCTCAAAGAAACTGTCTCCTGTCTTAGAAGAAGAACCTACAGAGAAGCCTAAGAAAGCTAAGAAACCTGCCAAGAAGTCTACTACTGTTCCTACAGCAGGTGTTGTCATCAGAGACACTCCTGGTGTGTCTGTGTCAAAAAAGAAAGCACCAACTAAGGCTAATAGAAGCAAAGGCATGGATTTACTTTCTGAAGCAGCATTACTTGAAGCTGCTCAGCTCAAGAAAACTCTCAAGAAAAGCAAGCTAGAAACTCACAAGCTTCTTGAAAGCGGATCAAGTGATGGAGTTGGTTCCCAACCAAAGGTTCCTAATGAGTCTGAAGACAAGACAACTGGTACAGATGAAGAAACTGGTACTAAACCAAGGGTTCTCGATGTACCTAAATATCAATCTAAGAGTGAAAATGAATCTTGGGGAAATAGTGATGATAGGAATGATGATGACATTGATGATGCAAGTAATAATGATGATGATGATGTTGACACCGATGTTGGTGGTGACAATAAAGCAAGTAATAGTGAAAAGATTGATTATGATAAATATGAGAATCCTAATCTCAATCAGAACGATGATGATGAAGATGAATATAAAGAAGAGTATGTACGTACTCCTGATAACTTTGAATTCACTGATGATGATGAAGAGTATGAGGAATTGTATAAGGATGTGAACGTAATGTTGAAAGATACAGAGCATGAAGAAGAGGGGAAAGGAGATGTAAAGATGACTGATGTTGGTCATGATGATAACACTCAATAGACCACATATGAACAAGTCAATGATGATGAACATGTAATACTTACAATTGTTCATGACACATAGAAGACTGAAGCTCCATTACAAAGTTCTTCTATTTCATCTGACTTTGCCAATCAATTTATAAACTTGGATAACGCTCCACCAGTGGACAATGAAGTCATATCCATGATGAATGTCAAGGTTCTTCATGAAGAACCAAGTATCTCTTCTCACAATACCTGTAACAGTAATCCTAGAAACTTCAACTGCAGCTGTACCAACCATTCCTCCAAAAATTCCACCATTCAATGCTCTTCCACAACAGTCAACACCAATACCAACTCCTGCACCAACAACTAAAACAACTACAACCTCAATTCCTGCACTTCTAGATTTTTCATCCTTATTCGGATTCAACCAAAGAGTTTCTTTCTTGGAAAGGGATCTCTCTCAACTCAAACAAGTGGATTATTCTGCATAACTGCTCAAAACTATAAAGTCACAAATTCCTGCAATGGTAGATGTTCAACTTAGCACAAGACTTGGAGATTCTATTCAAGAGGCTTTCAGGTCATACACTGCATAATTTGAAAAGAAAGCTCAAGCTGAGCGGAAGAGATACATAAATCTTGTTTAGAATTATGTGAAAGATATCATCAAAGATGAAGTCAAGAGTTAACTTCCTCAGATCCTACCAAAGGAAGAATCTGAATTTGCCACTCCTGTAATCTAAAGCACCATTACTGAATCACTTGAGAATGTCATCTTGGCTAAATCTTCTTCTCAACCGAAATCTACATACGAGGCTGCAACGTCACTCACAGAGTTTGAATTGAATAAGATCCTTCTAGACAAGATGTAAAAAAAAATAAATCGTATTGAGCAACTCAAGAACATAAAGATCTCTATGATGCACTAGTCAAATCTTACAAGCTTGACAAGGATCTCTTTGAATCTTATGGTAAATCATATTCTTTGAAGAGAGACCATGAAGACAAAGACAAAGATGAAGACCCTCCAGCTGGATCAGACTAAGGGTTGAAAAGAAGGAAGACACGCAAGGATGCTGAACCATATAAAGGCTTTAAATCTAAAGAATCAAAGTGAAGCTCATCCAAAGGCACCAAGTCTCAGCCAAAATCATCTGGTAAGTCTTCGCAAGCAAAGGAATCGATGTTTGAGACTGCAGAGACCAAAATGCCACAGAATCAAGGAAGTAATTTGGGTAACACTGATGATCAACCTAATGTAGAGGAAACTTCAAGATCTGACTGGTTCAAGAAACCTAAAAGGCCTCCGGTTCTTGATCCTGATTGGAATGGTAAAAAATCTATTGATTTTAGACCACCACAGACTTGGATCAGCATAATTGCCAATGCAAAAAAAACTCCTCTCACTTTTGATGAGCTGATGAGCACTCCTATCGACTTCTCAACATATGTCATCAACAATCTCAAGATTGATAATCTGACCCAAGAGCACCTTGTTGGACCAGCTTTTAATCTTCTCAAAGGGACATGCAAAAGCCAAGTGGAACTCGAATATCATTTCAAAGAATGTTATAAAGCTGTCACTGATCGACTTGACTAGACTAACCCTGAAGGACAAGAATATCTATTTGACCTTAGCAAGCCTCTACCGTTGATTGAAGATCGAGGTCGTCAAGTAGTTCCTGTTAACTACTTCATCAACAACGACCTTGAGTATCTGAAAGGTGGAAGCTTAAGCAGGAAATATATGACTTCTTCAACAAAAACCAAGGCTGCTAAGTATGATGATATTCAAGGCATCGAAGACATGGTTCCATCGTTATGGAGTCTAGTGAAGGTAGTTTATGATAAATATGATGTCTGGGGAATTTCACACTAGGGTCCTAAACCACAATGGTTCTATGGATACGCTAGCAACACGGTATCCAAGCATGATGTGTTCTCCACAAAAAGAATCTTTGCAGTAACCTATGTTAAAGTTATGAAGTGGTATGATTACGGGTATCTGGAGGAGATTGAAGTTCGAAGAGAAGATCAATAGCTTCCAAGTTCAGGGAAGGTGACTTCCCAAGACTTAATCTGCGTGATATTGAAGATATGCTGCTTATCTTAGTTCAGAAGAAGCTATCCAATCTGGAAAGATATGTCATTTTCGACTTGAATGTGGCATTACAGATGTTTACCAGACGTGTTGTCATTCTTAAGCAGATAAAAGACCTTCAACTGGGGGTCGAAAGCTACCAGAAGAAGCTTAATATCACCAAGCCTAAGACTTTCAGGTTCGACATCTACAACATGACCACATACACTGCATACAACAATCCTCAAGGAACCATCTATTTAGACAAGCTCAAAAGAAACAGGTTGATGCGCTTGGATGAACTCTACAAGTTCTGTGATGTCACACTTACATCTGTTCAAAGTGTTCTTCATGATATTGCTTCCAGCCTAAGGATGGATTACTTGCCAAAACGAAGATGGAATAAATTAGACAGGAAAAGGTCTCACATCATGATCAAGGCGATCGATCAGCAGCTCTTTGAAAGAAGGTTAATAAGGAACTTGGAGAAATTTGTTGGTGGGAGAGAATATAGAAAAGACTTCAGATTGCTTGAACGGACAATATGAATTTTTCATATTTTGTCCTACTCCATTTCAGGTCATTCTCTCATAATTACAAATTTGTGAATATGTAAATAAGTAGTGTTAGTGTAACACCCCCAAAATGGGTCGCAGCGGAATAAGGATCCGGGGCATGTTACTTCAAGATCAACAGCATAAGATATATATAAGAACGACACAAAAGTCGTTTAAACTGATACATTGGATTTAAATAAAAGACATATTACAAAAGCTTATAGCTTTACTTGTTCTTTGTTTAATATTACAAAAGATAACATAGATTTCCCAAAACATGATGCACATATATCTTTAACAGTGCAATCCAAAACATAATCCAATGCATCCTTGGCATCTCGTGCCTAATGACCTCTTGAAAACATTGCTTAAAATGTCAATAAAATTGTTGGTGATTTCATAGGTTTATGTATTTAAATTATGCAGGACTGCAAGACTTTCCCGTGATGTTACAACAGATGCAAACAATCACAAAACCAGATTACTGTTGCACTAAGCTCATGACACTGAAGCTCAACCTGTATTTGCTATTTTAACAGTTATTTTGCCTGTACAGATGTTGTAACCCGCAACATCTAAGTCTGACATGGTCAACGTTCGTTCCCGGTGATAGCTAATCACCCAAACTGGGAGGTTAATCCCAATAGATCTATTTATATCATTCGCGCTCACATAATGTAATTCACAACTACATCTATGCAATTAACAGTTCATGAATAATGGGCTCAGGAGGGTTATCGCAACTTAGGCAAACACATAATCAATATAATACTTTCAACACTTGTGTAACATCCGAGAATTTTCGAATTTAGAATGACGATGTCAATCTTTGACTTTTAGGGTCTGGCTTGACTTATAAGAA
>BQNB010104607.1:3251-23781 GCA_026074375.1 Tanacetum coccineum | reverse complement strand
ACAATAGATGTAATATTTGAGATGTGTTCGAGGGGGTTTTCGTCATTGTTTCCAAGGAACACGTTGTCCTTTAATTCGTCAATTTACTTACCCCAGAATTCGAACTTAATATTTTCTTCAAATAAAGGTCTGACAATTCCAGGTCCATTGTCGTCTCTTACCTTTGTTAGGTATTCATTGATAGTCGATTCTGGTTGTTTAGTATTGCTCATGTTGAAACTAATGATTCTTAGCTCCCCGGCAGCGGCGCCAAAAACTTGATGCATATTTTATTTTAAAATATTAATTTATCGAGTTTTAAATTTATAAAACTCGATCTACCTAACAACGCACTAACGGGTAGAGAACCCGATCATGGGTAGTATAAAATGGTAAATCCGAGGTCGTCCCAAGAACTAAGTTGTAATTAGTTTTAATTTGAAATGTCACGTTTAAAAATGGTTTTTGAATTGATTTTGAAACGAATTTAAAATAACAATAAAATTAAATACTGAAAATTAAAAGGGTTTTGTCACACCCTGACAATGGCGGAAACTTAGGAGCGCAACATAATGATCAATCATAACACAAGATACAATATAGAGAAAACTACAATGCATAAACTTTAAGTGTTAGGAAGACCATCAACCTCGAACAACCTCGAGTGATGTCCCAAATCACAATCAAATCCGAAAAACTCTTACAATATCCAATAGCCCACATAGGGGTCCAAATCCAAACTTAAACCAAAATCTTCCAAATACTAAAACCAAATAAAATAAACAAGCAAGACTTCACATGAAAATCTACTCGGGATACTTCTAAGTCTGCTATCATAAATTACCAACTTATTCCTCTTTCACTTCACCTGAAAATGATACTCAAAAACGTCAACAATAATGTTGGTGAGCTCGTAGGTTTGACCTTAAACCCAAAAGTTGTGCCAATATTTCAAACAGTGGACAATAGTGCAATATGACAGTGAATATATATGCAAACAATCCCTGACATAGCATCCCCGCTAGTCAATCACCATATGTCACTTACGCACCTAAAGGGCCTACCAGCTGGAGCACTAAATTAGGGCAGGACCACACAGCATACCAGGGAGCGTACCATCCGCTCCCAATAACTACACAAATAACTGGGCTAGGCGTACCCGATCCGATCCAAACAATCATGCAAAAACCAGATAGGCGTACCTCACAGATCCAAACATCATTTGCAACACATAATATTCACATAGCAGTCATAAGCACATATCTTGTCCCAAAAACAAAACCACATTTCGCACAGTTCAATTCAAAACAGTTCAAAACATATTTGAGTATCATTTTCCCCCAACGGAAAAACAGTAAAAATGGGGCTACGAGAACTCACCTCAAGCAAGTCTTTAGCAACCAAATCTCAATCATACAAGCAAATGCAACGACGTCCGCACACGACCTAGTCCAGTTAATGTCCCATTTTAATCACTCATTTCCAAAACAATCTTTACGTTTAATGCATAGAGTCTAGACGCGTTGTACAATTACCCATAACAATTTAGTGGTGTGATGGTTGACGACATATCCCAACAATCATATCAATCCCCTTACTCAATAATACTTACTTATACTATTAACAAAAATAGATAAGTAATATAAGTACATATTTATAATTAATAATTATAAACATATCTCGATAAGTCCATTCGGTGACCTCAGTCATCGTGAAAATAACTATAATAGGGTTGAAAATAAAACTTTTACTCATAATAAACATATTTGTGAAGTTTGGAGAAGAATTATATTTTTCGTCTTTTAGTGAATTTATTAAATAAATAAAATAATTAAATAATATTTTATTATTTAAAATCAAAAATCATGTTTTTAGGTAAAATTTCTAAGTATAAACTTTTTTCAAAATTTCGACATGACCCTTACGCTCATACAACGTTTTCCAAGGTTTTTAACCTCTATTCCAAACACTTTTCAAACTTTCGACACTTTTCTGACAAAATTCTAAAATCTTGATCTTTAACGTTTACTAAAATGTTTTTCCTAAAATATCGTTTAATACCACTTCATAACTACATTTCACTTTCAAAAAGTCCGTCAAAACTCTTACAACGACTAAATATCGCTTATTGGACTTTAAGGCTCAATAAGGATCCATTAAGATATTTATAAGTCCACAATACGATCCAAGTCCAAAAATCAAGGTTCATTTATATACATAAGCTTATACTAATAAGTAGAAAATAATCCGGACCACAATAAGCCTTCCCATTAAGCCACGGCTTAAATAGGCTTATTAGGCCGTGAGTCCATAAGCTCAACAATACATATATTAAGCTTAACCATAAGCTAATAAGGTATGTATCGCATTTGGTTACCACCATAAGCTATAAAAATAGTCCACAAACATACGCCATGTCACAAAAATAGTCAAAAACACTTACCTAGTGATTTTGAAAAATGACGTGGCATTTAAGCCCAAAATAAGCCACGAGATAGCTTAAAAATAAGCCTGGAATAAGCTTTACCAGCTATTATCAAAAATAATCTATCTAGCAACATATGTTATTCAACCATCACGACCACAACATCAAAACTACAAAAAAAACCCTTCTTTCCTTTTTATGTCAGACGAACCAAACACCCCTTTTTATATCCGTTTCGTTTCTAAAAATCGATTTTTACGACGATCAACTTGTACAACTAACATCTATGCATCAATATAAACCCAAAAGGACAAACGAAATTTAAATTTGAAAACTTACAAAAGAATATTCAAAAATGTAGATTTTGACACGAACCCAAACGTTGTTTAAATGAATACACAAGCACTCGTATCAACCCGTAGTATCTCGTTCTTGATTAAAGTTGGAAAATTTATGGTGTTTTGTGGTTGGCTTATTTCGGACGCATAGAGCACACACACTTATGTGTGTGTTTTATTTTTTTGAAATGAAATGGAATGGATGGAAAGGTTCTAGTGGAAAGCATATAAGTGTACATCCTTGGGACATATTAGCTAAATTTAAGCCTCCTTGTCCCCTTAAGCTCCCATGACCGGCTATGGTATCCAAAGGGGTCTCGGGTCTTTCTTTTCGTGTCGGGATCACTTAAAAGCTCGTAAAACTCAACCGTAAAATTTACCCCAAAGTTAATTAGCATTTTTATTCACCTTAAAAATACTTTTCCATTAACCTAGAGTATTTACATGACATATTTACTCTTTAAACCCTTCAAAACTCATTTGGACATTAACGGACGTGTCAGGACTCGTTTTTCGGCATTTCTCAAAATTCACGGGTCAAACCACCCGGAATACAATTAACATAATAATACCTTCCAAAAGGGATTATTAATCACAATGAACCATAAATCACCACAATTCTCATAAAATCACCACCGTCAACACGGTACATTATCTGAATAAACTGACGAAAGTTAAATAGTCAAAGGACTATAAATGAAATATTCATAACATAAAAAGGGCAAATATTACATTCTACCCCCTTAAAAGAATTTTGACCCAAAATTCAGCTACTAACATCATTAAACAAATGCGGGTACTTCAGTTTCATTTGATCCTCATGTTCCTACGCGAATTCAGGACTACGTTTCAAATTCTACCGAACTTTAACGATGGCAATCCTACTACGCTTCAGCTTCTTAAACTCTCTTTCCAAGATTTCCGCCGGTTCTTCTACAAAATTCAACTTAGCATCAACTTGGATCTCATCCAAGGGCACTTGCAGTGTTGGATCAGCCAAACACTTCTTAAGGTTCGACACGTGGAACGTGTCATGAACACCATTCAATTCCTTAGGCAAATCTAAGCAAATCTAACCTGTAGGCTATGTGGCCTACTTTTTCAATAATCTCAAACGGTCCAACAAATCTAGGTGCTAATTTCCTTTTCTTCCCAAAGCGTACCACACATTTCCAAGGCGACACTTTGAGCAAGACATAGTCACCTACATTAAACTCTAGAGGCTACCTCCTCTTATCAGCATAACATTTTTGACGATTACGTGCAGCCTTAAGTCTATTCTTAATCTGCGAGATCTTCTCAGTAGTCTTTTGCACTAACTCAGGTCCTATTAACTGACCTTCTCCAACCTCAGCCCACATAATTGGCGAATGACACTTTCTACCATACAACGCCTCAAACGGAGCACGTCTCACACTAGAATGATAACTATTATTATACGAAAACTCAACCAACGGAAGATGAACATCCTAACTTCCTTCGAAGTCCAGGACGCACTCTCTAAGCATGTCTTCCAAAGTCTGAATAGTATGCTCACTCTGACCATCGGCCTAAGGGTGATAAACCGTACTCATGTCTAAACCAGTTCCTGATGCCTCTTGCATTGACTGCCAAAACCTTAATGTGAAACAACTATCATGATCCAATATGATCGAGATCGGCACACCATGTCTAGCAACTATCTCATTCAAATACAATCTAGCCAATCTATCCATCTTATAATCTTCACGCATAGGTAGAAAATGAGCAGACTTAGTCAATCGGTCCACAATGACCCAGATTATGTCATGCCCATTACTAGTCCTAGGAAACTTAGTCACAAAGTACATTGCTATCCCTTCCTATTTCCATTCGGGAATTTTAGGTTGCTACAACAAGCCAAACAGTCTCTAATGTTCAGCCTTAACCTTCAAACAAGTCAAACACTTACTCACATACACAGCTATGTCCTTCTTCATACCCGACCACCAATACCTATCTCTAAGGTCATAATGCATCTTATCAGCTCCTGGGTGTACATAGTACTTCGACTTATGGGCTTCATCCATAATCAAGGTTCTCACATCACCCTTCAAAGGAACCCATATTCGATCCAGGTAATACAAAGCTCTATCATTCTTAAGTTCAATCATCTCATCTAAACCTTTCTGCAATCCCGCAGACTCATCAGACGCCTCCTTCTGAGCCACTAGTATCCTATCCTTGATACTCGACTGAAGGGTCATATTCATAGCTCTAACTCTCTTAGGTTTCACTCTTTCCTTCCTACTCAGTGCATCAGCTACTACGTTTGCCTTACCAGGATGGTAGCGAATTTCACAGTCATAATCACTAAAAAGCTCTATCCAGCGACGCTGTCGCATGTTCAATTCCTTTTGACTAAAGATATGTTGGAGACTCTTATGATCGGTATATATGACACTCTTTGTCCCATACAAATAATGTCTCCAAATCTTAAGTGCAAACACAACCGCACCTAGTTCCAAATCATGGGTGGTGTAATTATTCTCATGAATTTTCAACTGCCTAGATGCATAAGCTATCACCTTGCCTCTTTGCATCAACATGCATCCTAATCCTAGCCCTAATACATCACAATACACCACAAAATCTTTTGGACCATCAAGGAGAGCTAGAACAGGTGCATTACACAATTTATCCTTCAAAGTTTGAAATTCATTCTCCTGCTCCTCACCCTAATCAAAGGTCTTACTTTTCTGAGTCAAGACAGTAAGCGGCTTAGCTATCTTAGAAAGTTCTTAATGAATCTACAGTAATACCCTACCAGTCCTAAGAATGAACAAACCTTAAACGGAGTTCTAAGGGCTTTCCAGTTCTTAACAGCTTCAATCTTACTAGGGTCTACATGAATACCATCTCCCTTAATCACATGTCCTAGAAACTGTACTTCTCACAACCAGAATTCACACTTAGAAAACTTAGCATGCAGTTTCTCTTTCTTAAGCAATTCTAAGACTAGCCCTAGTTACGCTTCATGGTCCTTGTTAGGATTGATAAAAGTGACGATCTTATTGAGATAAATGTCTTGTAATAAATAATGAAATATTATTGTATACATAGGTTAGGTAGATGGTAAAAATAGTCAATGTCTATTAATGTCAAAGGGCTAAATTGTAAATGTCTAGAAGACAAGGGCTCCATGTTTATTCATTGTAAAAAAGTATAAATACCCCTCCACCACCTCATTTGTGAGGTGTGTCTTCTGGGTGTCACTAGGTGTTTCTTAATCTCATTCTAATCTTTTCTCTAATCCTCCTCCTCCCTCTTTCTCTCTCTACTTTCTCTCTTTAGATTATCACTATATTACTTATTGACTCCTATATTCAAGACCTACAAGTGGTATCAAATCTGACAGGAGCGATTTTGTGTTGTTTAGAGTGTTACTTCTGAATGATTATTTGATTTAGCTTATTGCGTGAGCTTATTTTTAAGCTTTTTCGATTATATTTGAGCTTAGTTTGTGCTTATTTCTAATTTTGGGTGTGTTTTATGCAACCGAAATTGATTGCTTACGGTTTTATCGTAAGGAATCTTGCAAGATTTAGTAAGAATTTTGGCCTTTAATTTGCTGCTTATTTTTGATATTCCGCAGCTTTTTTAATTTCATAATTCAAGTAATATTTGTTTACATTGGTCATTAAAAATCTTGTAGTCAACTGGTCAAACTCGGTAGTCAACTGGTCAAATTCAGTAAAGTTTGTTACACCTGGTCAAAGTTTGTTAGAACTGGTCAAACTCGGTAGTCAAAGTTTGTTACACCTAGTCAAAGTTTGTTAGAACTGGTCAAACTCGGTAGTCAACTGGTCAAATTCAGTAAAGTTTGTTACACCTGGTCAAAGTTTGTTAGAACTGGTCAAACTCGGTAGTCAAAGTTTGTTACACCTGGTCAAAGTTTGTTAGAACTGGTCAAACTCGGTAGTCAAAGTTTGTTACACCTAGTCAAAGTTTGTTAGAACTGGTCAAACTCGGTAGTCAACTGGTCAAATTCGGAAGTTTGACTGGTCAAATTCAGTAAAGTTTGTTTCAACTGGTCAAAGTTTGTTACACTTGGTCAAAGTTTGTTTCATCTGGTCAAAATTTGTTACATCTGGTCAAAGTTTGTTACATCTTGTCAAAGTTTGTTACATCTGGTCAAACTCGGAAGTCAAATTCGGAAGTCAAATTCAGTAATTTTTTGGTCAATAGTCAAACTCGGAAGTCAAATTCGGAAGTCAAATTCAGTAATTTTTTGGTCAATAGTCAAACTCGGAAGTCAAATTCGGAAGTCAAATTCAGTAATTTTTTGGTCAATGGTCAAACTCGGTTTTCACTTAACACGTTTTTGAAAACGCGTTTTGGGACTAAATCTCATTCAGATCTGAGTTTATTTCCGAATTTGAAATTCAATTTTTTTTTATAATCAATTAAAATTGATCAATTACGGTTTTATCGTAATCTTGATTCCTTTTCAATTAATTCTTCTGAGAAAACTGTGATATTTGTGAACGATTTGATTTGTGTGGAATTGATAGTTTGTGTGGATCTGAAAGTTTGTGCGTGATTTGGTTTAAGTGATAATTTGGATTGAATTTTTGGGTTTGTGTTGAAAATTTCTTGGGTTCGTTGTGATAAATAGAGAAAATGGGATCAAACGAGGAAATAGTTCAATTACTTCAAAAGACACAAACGATTTTTAAACAAACACAACGTGACAAAGAGGAAAGTTATATCTTAATGATATTATTCAGTTACAAGATAAAATCAAAGATCTTGAAAACATTGTTTGTAAAATGGGCAGATCAACTGACACACTTCGGTTGCTTACAAATGAACAAAAAGCTTTTCGGGATAACTTACGTAAGTCGGGTGTGGGATATAACGGTTCTTGGTTTCTTTCACAAGCTTATGCTAAAATTCCTAAGTTGTATCGTGCTTATGAACTTTGTGATAAAAATGAACAACTGTATGTGTTTGATTCCGAGGAAACTCTTGAGGATGCTGAAAAGAGCCAATTAAAAATGAATGAGTTTCAAAAAGATGAAAAAATTCAAGAGTTAAAGATTCAACCAATCGATTACGAAAAGTTGAACAAACTTTATAAAGAGTTTGTTCCTCAAAAACAGCTTTCTGAGCCTTCTGGTTAAGCAAACATGTTTTCACCTTATTCTATTCCCTTCGTTAAGATTTAGGATCAAAAACCAGTGCCCGGAGTTGAGTTACCTTTGATCACGAAATTATTCAATATAAAAGTTGGATTTGAAAAGTTGTCTCTGTTAATACACCAGAACAGTAAAAGAGAGTATTTTTTACACATCAAAGGCAGAGATAGAACGTAATGATTTTTGTCGAGAAAAAGTCAAACCACTTCTTAATGAATTACAGGTTTACTTTGATGACTTTCGATTTCTCTATTTCAAAAGGATATAAAAAGAAATGAATGTTGGTTTGAGCAAAAAATGATGTTTTCTTGATGAAATTGAGATCAAAATGATTTGTGAAAGATCAACTTTTGGAAGCATCCTTAAATGTTAGATATCAAGTTATTCTGGGTATTAAAATTTCTTGTGGGGAAATAACAGGAATCTAGGTTTCTACATGATGAAATTGAAAAGAACTTCAAAAGATTTCAAAAGATGTTACTCAAAATGAGAGGTAAAACAGTTGATACGACTTGCTAATGATGCATTTGAAAGTCAAACATGAATTGTCAAAAGTATTGTTGAAATGGAAAAGACCTTGTCAAAATCTGAGGTAATGGGTTTTGCCCCTTTTGAAATCGCACTTCACACAGTAACGGTATAATAATTTCTTTGAAAATCTAGTGCAAAAAGAAAATGATAACTATTATGGCATCATTACTACTCGAAAATGCTCATTTGAAACAGTACTTTTAAAGATTTGTTTGAGTCGTTCAAAGGTCCAAAAGTTCAGACTCACATCAATGTGATGAAGCCAATAGGTTAAGGACGATTTTGATGAGATTGAGACGAGGAAAACATTGGAGTTGGGAATTTCGTGTGGCGTCATTAATTATGGTGAATGAACATTGAGTTGACTTACAAAAAATACTTGTTTGATTCAATCAAAAAGTCGCAGGTCCAACAAAAACTTCAAATGTAACACAAGCGAGGCAGAAAATCTGATGTCTCCAATTGTTTGAATTTTGCTGAACTATAGTTCAAACCTTCTCAAATAAAATTGATTTTTTCAAAAAGTAAGAAGTTGGATATTTCTGATCTTAACATGGAATCGGGGGAGAATTGTTGTGATTAATGCCAAATGTTGGGGGGATGTTTTTCTACAAAGTTTGTCGAGCTTGAAAAGGTTTTAATAAACATAAAATAGATTTTAATGACGTCAAGCATTGAATTGCGGATCGAACAACTTAATTTTGAGGGAGTATTTTGAAAAACTGAAAAATCATAATGTTTTTCTTGAATGACAATTGGCTCGTAAGGTTGATAATTCTAAAGCTGAAAAGGATTAATTTTTGAAAGAAATTAATCATTTGAGAACTCAATTGGAAAATCTGAAAGGAAAGTCTGTGCAAACTAAGTTTGATAAACATTTAATTTTAGGAAAACCACCAGCTGATAAATTGTTGATAAACTCTCAAATTTCAAAATCATGGTTTACTCCCAAAGTTGATGTGAAAAAGAGTTTATCAAAACCAGTCACTACACAGTCTTTGCCTAAAAATGAAAAAGATCAGCTTTTATAACAAATTGCATATTTGGAATCAAAATTGGCATCTCAAGATATTCGTTCTTGTCAAAAAGAATATCATGAGTTGAAGACTTAATATAATGCCTTTAAAAGTGAGTTTGATGCTCTTAATCGCGAAAAAATGGTACATCATTGTTTTCAAAATATTCAAAACCTAAAGAAAGTGTTTCGGAAAAGGTTCACACGGGTGAATCTTCAAAACCGTTTTCACGAAGGGTTTCTCAGTTTACAACCTATTCTTTACAAAAAGATAGGAAGTTTTCTAAGAAATCTCAAAGTTTTGAAACATTTTCTCCTCATAAGGGTTTTAAGACAAGAGCTTCAAATGAAAATAATCAATCTTTTGAAACATCACACTCGTGTTTTACACCGGTAAAACAAGTGTGGAGCCCAATTAAGGAATCTCAAACTTTTGAAGCATCTTCTTCTCAAAAGAGTTTTAAGACAAGTACTTTCAAAGGAAAGAATCACGTTTTTGTTACTCCACACTCTCGTTTTACACCGGTAAAACAAGTGTGGAGGCCAAAGCAAAGTCATTCGAAATCTTTCAAATATTCCAAATCAGAAATGCTTTCGATGCAAAACAAGATTGGGACTTTTGACTCTCAACCATCAAACAAGAAAGGGAAGAGTTTCAAACGAAACAATTTTTTAGGACTAATTTCATCAATATGGACATAACAAATGGAAATCTTCTTCGTCAACAAGATTTAAAACTCCATTTGAAACACTGTTTCAAAAATCAATGGAATATCAAGAGGAATTTTAAATCTCCGTTGATTCCACGAGAGCTATTTTTAATGAAACAGGTCTCAAGGCCCTACCTTAGAATCTCAAACATTTTACTCGACTTGACACAACTTTCAATTGGTTTTCAAAGTTTGGTAACCCGTTTGCGTGTGCTTAAATGGGTTCAAAATTTGTGTGTCTAAATTCGTGTCATGGTTTGTAATCATATATCAGGATTGCAAACCGTGCTTTAATAATAGGAAAATGTAGTTTCAGTGCATGTATCCTTAACAACGAAAAGAGAAATCATATTGCGAGTCTTGAGCATTTCAATAAAACATTAAAAGTTTTGTAGTCAACTTCAATGGTTTGTATTCATTATATAAGATTGAACACGTGCTTGTAATAAAAAGGAAAATGTACGTTTCAGTGCATTTATCCTTAACAACGAAAAGAGAATTCTTTTCGGTTTCTGGTCTTGAAGCTATTCAAATAAAATCCATTCAAAGTTTTGTAGCTCATGTCAATGGTTTGTAATCGAATGGCGATTGCAACCTGGTATTCAAAGAAAGGGATGTGTACGTTTCAATGCGCTTTTCGCTTAAAAAGGAAGAGAAATACTTCTTGTTTTGGGCAAAAATTTATTCATCTTTTATAAAATAAAAATGATTTTCAAACTGTTCAAAGTTTTCTCACCAAAAATGGTTTTGTTATTAAATTTCAGATAAAACAACGGTTTTCAAATAAAAGAATACAGTTATGTTTCAGTTGATGCTTTATCTTTAAAAGAAGAGAAATCTTTTTGGTCCAGAGCGAATTTTCTTATCAACTCTTTAAAAAAAGTGTGCTCGGGATCCTAACGACTTCTAAGTAGTTTGTCAGCTTAGGACTCATTCTTCAAATAAAGGAAAGTGTATATTTTTGTACATTTATCCTCACAACGGGAAGCTTACAACTTCTTGGGACTTGTATGCTATTTACATTTAAGTTATCATAAATCTTGAGCTCAAGCAAAATGGTATACAAATGAAAATGTTTTGAACAAATGAATAATAATCGATTTAAAAGAAGTTGTGGTCAAGTATGTTTATATCGATAAGCGTGCAAATGGTGAAGATTGTGTCCGGTTATGACCGTTTCCTGAAATTAACAGGATGAGGAGTGAGCAATCTACTGACCATACGTTTTAAGTATTTAAATACTTTGTACGCCAATCTATTTTTATAATTTGTTTCGAACCATTCAAATGGTTCCCAAATCATAATCATGCTATATCCGTTTTCTCCCATGTGTTTTCAAATTCTCATATAGCTATTTTAATCCATTGATATCAAAAATATCATTTGGTATGCTATTTTTGAGGGGGAGAAAATTGGATTAAAATGTGATCAAGAAAGATAAATGCTTAAGTGTGTGGAATATCAAAGTGATCTAAAAGACTCAAAGTGCAATCAACTCTTTCCTCCATGTGCCAAAATATTTTGAATATAATGCACATGTGTAGAGGGAGTAGTTCTCAAAAAGTGAGACTTTCTATAGTGTTAAATAGTTTTGATTTATATCAAAACACTTTGACTTAATTTTCAAAAATGGTTTTATGGTTTCGATCTTAAATACCCATCAACCAACTACCTCACAATGATCAAAGAAGATATAAGGTGGTAAGGTTAGGTATTATCCCATGATCCAACCAGAACCGGAGGGATCTACCCAGGGACATTCCATAGATTGAACTAGACAGTCATAGGTATGATAGAGTAGAATCGTGAATGGGATTAATTGTCAATAAGGCATGAGTATAATCGTAATCAATACAACATGATGTTAGTAATGAGTCTTGGTGGTCATTGAAGGGGTTGAAGACATGAACAAGAAATATATAAATAAGGGACGTAAAAAGAAAGAAGCCCTCCCCCAGCCACAAACTTTGGCAAGAAAACCGGGTCAATACATAATCTATCGAATATCACAAAGATGATATTTGGTATTAAAGAAAGACATCATGGACCCAGTGATGCAATGCACAACCCTTCCCAGCCACTCAAGATTCTCTCAAAAGAATTCTTGTTTCATTGTCACGGAGATTAAATGCATAATCTATTGACATCTCACTCCGAGTTTGTTGATATTGAAAAGGTGGCAGTCTGCTCCAGCCTCCGATCACTAAAACCAAAAAGCACTTATTGAGTCTAGAGCCAAAAGAGATCAATTCATAAAGTCTCAACATAGGACACAAAAGTACATTTTGTAATTTAATCAAGATACAAAAATAGGTACAAGAACGATTTATATGTCTAAGTGACATTGCATGTCTTTGTGACATTGCGTGGAACATTCAATAGTGATACTTAAGTAAAGTATTCACAATGATGAATGGAAATCCTACTAGTGCTAACATCAAGCCAATGCTGAACGTAGGTCACTAATTTGAAAATGATTGTTTAATGATTCAATTAGTGTTAACTAGTAATCTAAGTGATCTAGTAGTTATCGTGTTTTTTCGAAATTTGTTTTCGAAAAACACAAACAACATTTCCTTGATTTATTCAAGTGAAGTGTTGGATTACCAAGGTTACTTATGATGTCACAATATTGATAAGGGGAGATTGTTGGAATTGAAGTTAGTAGTTGACTCTCATGCTTAGACCGCACTCTACACATGACTTCACTCATATTTAGGCGTAACAAGATTATGATTATGTTTGATGGTCATCAAATGCAATCAGGGGGAAGAGAAGTGTTCAAGCTGGATATTTCGATAGAGTGCAACATTTAGGGGGAAGAAATGTGAAGTATGTGTATACGAATGGTTGTTTATTTGGGGGAAGCAATTGGGGGGAAGAACATCAACAACATCTCTACCTTTTAGAAACAAGAACACCGTCGTAATTCATACCTTCATTTCTCATACTCAAAGTTCAAAGATACACTTCCGCAACTCTGATAAATCAAAGAACTTCCTCAAATCGTCAAGTTGTTGATCAAGACAAAAGTTCTACATGAGGAAGATTGTAAGCTGTAAAGAAAGTATGAGTATGTTGGTTAGAAGCTTTAAAAGACAAATCAAGATGGATTCACGGTAAAGAATGATGATATGAAAAGATCTCAAAGGCAAAGACGAAAGAAAATGAAAAGATCAAGATCATCCTAATCAAGATGTGTGGAATTCTACGGTTGAATGAGAGAGAAAGCAAGTTGTTGTAATTTTAAGAGATAATGAATCATCTAGAACCTAGGAGTATGCTTAAGGGTGACAATGCGTAATGTACTATGTTGAGAGTGTTCAAAGAATGCACCTTTGCATGTCTTTTAAGCAATAGATTCAATTAAGGTTACTTACCTCAATGGATCTTGTGATATTTCCGTGATCTAGATAAATCCTAGTCTCAATTTCATGTTCATTTTCTAATTTTGTAATTAGATTAAATGATGACATTGATTATTGTTTGAATAACAATCATCTTTATATTTGAAATTCTCTTACGATCACTTATTGAAAGAAAGCACGATAATGGTTTGTGGAATATGTTCTGTTAGGATTGATAAAAGTGAAGATCTTATTGAGATAAATGTCTTGTAATAAATAATGAAATATTATTGTGTAATAGGTTAGGTAGATGGTAAATAGTCAAAGACTATAAGTCAAAGGGGCTAAATTGTAAATGTCTAGAAGACAAGGGCTCCATGGTCATTCATTGTAAAAGGGTATAAATACCCCTCCACCACCTCATTTGTGAGGTGTGTCTTTGTGTGTCTCTAGGTGTTTCTTAATCTCATTCTAATCTTTTCTCTAATCCTCCTCCTCCCTCTTTCTCTCTCTACTTTCTCTCTCTAGACTTAACACTATATTGCTTATTGATCCTGAATTTCAGACCTAACAAGTGGTATCAGAGCTGCAGGAGCGATTTAGTGTTGTTTAGGAGTGCTTATTCAGATTGATTATTCGTTCAGCTTATTAAGTGAGCTTATTTTTAAGCTTTTTCGATTTTATTTGAGCTTATTTTGTGCTTATTGCTAATTTCGAGTGTGTTTTATGCAACCGAGATTGATTGCTTACGGTTTTATCATAAGAATCTTGGCAGGATTAGTACCGAATTTGCTTATTTGTGCTTATTTTTGATATTCAGCAGCTTTTTAATTTCAAATTCAGTAAAATTTGTTACATTTGGTCAAACTCGGTAGTCAACTGGTCAAACTCGGTAGTCAAAGTTTGTTACACCTAGTCAAAGTTTGTTAGAACTGGTCAAACTCGATAGTCAACTGGTCAAACTCGGTAGTCAACTGGTCAAATACAGTAAAGTTTGTTACACCTGGTCAAAGTTTGTTAGAACTGGTCAAACTCGGTAGTCAAAGTTTGTTACACCTAGTCAAAGTTTGTTAGAACTGGTCAAACTCGGTAGTCAACTGGTCAAACTCGGTCCATAACTGTTTTTATCAATTTTTGACAGGTCAAAGTCGGTATTATCGACTTTGGAATCGAAAAAGAAGAGTTGGATCTCAGTTTCTTTTTGTGTGTATAACAATAGAATCTCAATCTTTAAAAGATCATATCTCACAAAAAGCTAAATCATCACTGATCCAAAATAATCTCGGATACTAAACTCGGAAACCAAACTCATATCATAACCAAACTCGGATCGAGTTATTTTCGGTAAGAAACGGGATAAAAGGAGATTGATCTCAGATTTTTCGGTAAACATCATCATAGATCCAAAATCCTTTCTCAAAAATCAAACTCGGATCCAAAGAAAAACTCGGAAACTCAAACAAGAAACACAAACTCAGAAACAAACTTGGTCACTATTCACGATAACTCAAACTCGGACTAAAACTTATCAATCGTTCATGAAAAGAACAAGATCTCAGTTTTGTGTGTTCATTTGAGGATATTACAAATCTCTAAAAGTTTGTCACACTTTTCATCATAGATCTTTTTGACAACTTTTCAAAAACCAAAAAGAAAAATCAAGAACAAGTGTGTTCAATTTTTCTTTTTCTTTCGAATTAACATCAAACAAAAACAAAAAATAAAAGGTCTTGATCTCAGATTGGGTTTGATTTGTGTCTCTTTTGAGATATAAAGATCATTATATTTCGATCGGAGGAAAGTTTTTTTATTTTTTTTTTTATTTTGAAGTTTGTTTCAGGAATTTTTGGGTTCATTGTGATTAAATCAGAAAAATGGGATCAAACGAGGAAATAATTCAATTACTTCAAAAGACACAAACGGTTTTCAAACAAACACAACGTGACAAAGAGGAAAAATATCTTAATGATATTATTCAGTTACAAGATAAAATCAAAGATCTTGAAACGTTGCTTTGTAAAATGGGCAGATACAACTCTGACACACTTCGGTATGCTTATCAAGTGAACAAAAATCTTAAGGACAACTTACATAAGATCGGGTGTGGATATCACGGTTCCTTTTGTTCTTTTCAAAGCTTATGCTACAATTCCTAAGTTGTAATCGTGATTCTGAACCTTTGTTGATAAAAAATAAACAACTGCATGTGTTTAATTCTGAGGAAACTCTTTGAGGATGCTGAAAAGAGTCAATAAAATGAATTGAGTTTCAAAAAATGAAAAAGTATTCAAGAGTTAAGATTCAATCAACCAATTCGACTACGGAAAAAGGTTGCACCAAACTTTATAAAAGAGTTTGTCCTCTAAAACAGCTTTATACTACCTTCTGTTAAGCAAACAGTTCTTCCACTCTTATTCTATTCCCTTGTTAAGATTCGGAAAACAAAAACATGCCGAGTGAGTTACACTTTGATCAACCATTATTCAATATAAGAAGTTGGATTTGAAAAGCTGTCTCCGTTAATACACCAGAACAGTAAAAAGGAAAGCATTTTTTACACATCAAAGGCAGAGATAGAACGTAATGATTTTTGTCGAGAAAAATTCAAACCACTTCTTAATGAATTACAAGTTTACCTTGATGCTTTTCAGGATCTATTTCACAGAGATATAAAAGAAATGAAAGATGCGTTTGAGCAAAATGATGTCTATCTTGATGAAATTGAGAATCAAAATGATTTGTTGAAAGATCAACTCTTTGAAGCATCCTTAACTGCAGATATCAAGAATCTTGTCATAACTTCTTGTATGGAATTAAGGAATAAGGATTTACATGATGAAACTGAAAGAATTTCAAAAGAGTCAAACGATGTTTCATTTGAAGTCACTCAGGGATTGTCAAAACGAATTTTTGAATTGGAAAAAGATTTGTCAAAATCTGAGGCAAAGAGTATTGCTTTTGAAATCGCACTTCAACACAAGTCTCAAGAAAATAATTCTTTGAAAACAGTGCAAAAAGAAAATGAGAATTTTATGGCATCATTACAACTCGAAAATGCTCATTTGAAACAGACTTATAAAGATTTGTTTGAGTCGGTTCAAAGGTCAAAAGTTGAGACACATCAATGTGATGAAGCCAAAGTTAAGGACGATTTTGATGAGATTGAAACGAGAAACATTGAGTTGGAATATCGTGTGGCGTCATTAATTAAGGAGAATGAACATTTGAAGTTGACTTACAAAAACTTGTTTGATTCAATCAAAAAGTCGCGGGTCCAAACAAAAACTTCAAATGTAACACAAGACGAGGCAGAAAATCTGAAGTCTCAATTGTTTGAATTTGCTGAAACTAAGTTCAAAAACATTCTCGAAAAAATTGAATTTTTCAAAAAGAAGCAGTTGGATATTTCTGAACTTAACATGGAATCGGGGGAGAATGTTTGTGATAATGCCAAATGTGAGTTTCTAACAAAGTTTGTCGAGCTTGAAAAGGTTTTAACTCAACAAACAAAAGATTTTAATGACGTCAAGCTTGAATTGTCGAACAGAACAGCTAAATTTGAGGCGTATTTTGAAAAACTTGAAAAAACGAAAGTTGTTCTTGAACGACAATTGGCTCGTAAGGTTGATGATTCTAAAGCTGAAAAGGATCAATTTTTGAAAGAAATTAATCATTTGAGAACTCAATTGGAAAATCTGAAAGGAAAGTCTGTGCAAACTAAGTTTGATAAACATTCAATTTTGGGAAAACCACCAGCTGATAAATTGTTGATAAACTCTCAAATTTCAAAATCATGGTTTACTCCCAAAGTTGATGTGCAAAAGAGTTTGTCAAAACCAGTCACTACACAGTCTTTGCCTAAAAATGAAAAAGATCAGCTTTTAAAACGAATTGCATATTTGGAATCAAAATTGGCATCTCAAGATATTCGTTCTTGTCAAAAAGAATATCATGAGTTGAGGACTTCATATAATGCTTTAAAAGTGAAGTTTGATTCTCTTAATCGGCAAAAATGGAACATCAATGTTTCAAAATCTTCAAAACCTAAAGAAAGTGTTTCGGAAAAGGTTCACACGGGTGAATCTTCAAAACCGTTTTCACGAAGGGTTTCTCAGTTTACAACCTATTCTTTACAAAAAGATAGGAAGTTTTCTAAGAAATCTCAAAGTTTTGAAACATTTTCTCCTCATAAGGGTTTTAAGACAAGAGCTTCAAATGAAAATAATCAATCTTTTGAAACATCACACTCGTGTTTTACACCGGTAAAACAAGTGTGGAGCCCAATTAAGGAATCTCAAACTTTTGAAGCATCTTCTTCTCAAAAGAGTTTTAAGACAAGTACTTTCAAAGGAAAGAATCACGTTTTTGTTACTCCACACTCTCGTTTTACACCGGTAAAACAAGTGTGGAGGCCAAAGCAAAGTCATTCGAAATCTTTCAAATATTCCAAATCAGAAATGCTTTCGATGCAAAACAAGAATGACTTTGCTTCAACCATCAACAAGAAAGGAAGAGTTTCAAACGAAACTAATTTTCAGGATGTTTCATCAAATGACATTAACAAATGGAAATCTTCTTCGTCAATAAGATTTAAAAATCCATTTGAAACACCGAGTTTCAAAAATTAATGGAATATCAAGAGGAATTTTAAATCTCCGTTGATTCTACGAGAGCTGTTTTCAAATGAAACACCGGTTTCAAGCCTTCGTTGGAACTCAACATCTTTACATCGACTTGACACAACTTTCAATTGGTTTTCAAAATTTGGTAAACCCGTTAGCACCGTGCCTAAATGGGTTCCAAAAGTTGTTGTCTAAATTCAATTTCAATGGTTTGTAATCATATATCAGATTGCAACTCGTGCTTTAAATAAAAGGAAAATGTACGTTTCAGTGCATTTATCCTTAACAACAAAAAGAGAAATCTTTTCGGTCTTGAGCTATTCAAATAAAACATTCAAAGTTTTGTAGCTTAAGTCAATGGTTTGTAATCAAATGTCAGATTGCAACCCGGTCTTCAAATAAAATGGAAGTGTACATTTCAGTGCACTTTACCTTAAAAAGAAGAGAAATCTTCTTGTTTTGAGCAAAATTTATTCATCTTTTTAAAAAAAAGATTTTCAAAAATGTTTCAAAAGTTTGCTCACCAAAATGGTTTGTTATTAAATTTCAGATAACAACCCGGTTTTCAAATAAAAGAAAAGTGTACGTTTCAGTGCGCTTTATCTTTAAAAGAAGAGAAATCTTCTTTGTCTCGAGCAGTTTTTTATCAACATCTTTTAAAAAAAAAGATAAATCAAGATGGATTCACGGTAAAGAATGATGATTTGAGAAGATCTCAAAGGCAAAGATGAAAGAAAATGAAAAGATCAAGATCAAGATCACAAGAGCATGATTGGAACAAGACCACTATTACACAACAAGTCTCAAGACAAACAAGCGTTAAAGTTCAAAGATCAAAGTCACAAGAGAGATGATCATCCTTTAAGGGGAGATTGTTACGAATAAGGAAATGATGATCATTAATGCAATCAAAGAGAGATCTCAATGATCGTCCCTTGGGGGAAGATTGTTAGGATTGATAAAAGTGACGATCTTATTGAGATAAATGTCTTGTAATAAATAATGAAATATTATTATGTAATAGGTTAGGTAGATGGTAAATAGTCAAAGACTATAAGTCAAAGGGGCTAAATTGTAAATGTCTAGAAGACAAGGGCTCCATGGTCATTCATTGTAAAAGGGTATAAATACCCCTCCACCACCTCATTTGTGAGGTGTGTCTTTGTGTGTCTTTGGGTGTCTCTATGTGTTTCTTAATCTCATTCTAATCTTTTCTCTAATCCTCCTCATCCCTCTTTCTCTCTCTACTTTCTCTCTCTACTTTCTCTCTCTACTTTCTCTCTCTAGACTAAACACTTTATTGCTTATTGATCCTGAATTTCAGACCTAACATGTGGTATCAGAGCAAAAATAAAAAAGATGCAAGATATAAACAAAACGTTCAAAGATCTCAGATTCGGTTTGTTTTTGTGTGCATCTCTTTCGAATATTCAAGATCATTAAAAATCTTCATTTCACACAAAACCATCTCATCATAGATCCTTTAAAGTTTTCACTTCTTGGTTGATATTCGAAACTGAAAAAGGAAGAACAATGAACAACTTGTGTCAAAAGTTCATTTTTGTTTCGATTAATAACGAAAACACATAATCAATTCAAGATCTCAGATTTTGCTCATTACAAATCTTTAAAGATTTTTAGCATATGAACAAATTTCTTCATAGATCTTTTTCGAAGCTTTACTTCTCTTGATTTTCGAAACACAACAAGAAAAGACAAACACAAAGGTGTTCATCTCTTTCTTTGTCTCGTCATAAAAACTCGAAAAACAACAAATAATCAAAAGAAACCTACCTGTGTCGATTGATAAACTTTCGAAGATAAAACCTTTTGTTATTTGTGCTTCTTGTTGGTCGTAGTTTAACAGAAAGAACACAAAATGTTTTGTTGTGTTTGTGTTGAGTAGAAACAATGAAATGAGCATCTGAGATTCAAAGTTTGTGAGTAATAAGAAAAGAAATACGGAGGCTGTGTATATGAAAAGTATTATTAGGATTGTGTGTGTGTCGTGTCTTTTGAGTGAATAAAGAGTGCTTGTGTTGAGTTGTGATCTTGTGTGTGACTGAGTGAAATATCAAAGAAAGAGTCGTGTATGTGATAAAGTTTTAGGGTTAGGGTTTGTTTTTTTTTTGTTTTTTTTGTGATTGTGTGAAATTTGTAGAAAAGAAGAGATGTGTTATTTTTGTGTGTAAAGAATTATGGTTAGTCTATTTTGGTTTTATTTGAAATTTTGAGATGAGCAAGTATTGGGCCGAATTGTTTTTTTTAAGTTGTGTAAATGGGCTGCGAAATTTGTGTATAAATTGAGGATCGGGGGGCTCGTGTGATTTTAATTCATACAGAGTTGTGTGATTTTAATACATAAAGTTGTAACTTTACTTGAATTTGTTGGTATAATTTTTTT
>BQNB010104606.1:0-23781 GCA_026074375.1 Tanacetum coccineum | reverse complement strand
CAAAAGCACACACTACACCTCTTCATCATCACCAAGTGAGTCTCCGACACCAACTCACGTTGCACCTCCACCTAAACTTTGTTTTGTCATTCTGATAAAACAAGAACCTTAAGAACTTTCTCCACTTCAAATATCATCAAACGACATGCCTTACCTCCACAACATGTTTTGTCAATGTTGTAGCACCACAAGGCATGAAATTCAAATGCTCGGAAAACCATGTCAACTATATGTTCTCATACATTCGACACCACCTCGGCTCTTCATCACACCCACCTTACTTTCCGCATTAGCCGCATAGCAATCTCACCTCACCCCTCGGATTATATGGGAAAATGACATTTATCCCAAGATTTAGGATCTTTAATTGTTTTCTTTTTCTAGTCTAAGATTATTGTGTAATGGCTTTAACGCCAAATTTTATGTTTTATCCCTTATAATGGATTTAACATTATTTCATTTTGTTGTGTTGATGATGGATGTTTATATGTGTGCATATGTGGTTGTCATATATATATTTGCTTGTCTACTAACTTTGTTTTGTAGCACGCATCCATAGCTCGATTCCTTGGTGCCCCAAGCAAGGGGGAGCATACACCAAGGGGGAGCACTTGCAACTTAGTCGTTATTTTTTACTTTGCATTCGTAACAAAGTGACTTAGCATTCGTCAAAAACAAGACTTGCAAGGACCGCCTCTACAACACTTTTTGCTTCGACAAAAAGGGGGAGAAGATATGTAAACTCATCTACTAAATACTTATTTAGTAACTTTTAATAAGCATGAGTTTATATTTTGTCATCATCAAAAAGGGGGAGATTGTTAATACAAATATTCGCGCAAAAACGATATTTATATTTAATGATCTTCATGTTTTGATAATAACAAATATAATGTCATACTACGTAAAAGTTTACGTAAACAAGTTATTTAGTCGAAAGTTTACTTGACGACGACAAATCACTTAAGGTATGAATATGGCATTATTAAACATAGTTAATGATCAAAGAAAAATATTATCATTTGCATAAACCCTTTCTAATCAAATGATTTAAGTTAACACATGATTAATTATAAGCTAGTTATATTAATCATGTAAGACAAAATAAGATTAACCATAAGTGGAAACAATCTTTCCAAATCTTCTCAAATCTAGAAAATCTTTCCTTATTGGTGATAAGAAATATTTTGTTCTGGAAGAATATAATAAACTAGTTTTAATAAGTACAAAACAATATTTTATATAGATTTGGGGTTAATCATAAAATGACAAACAGTTGTCCCAGCGCCACCAACGGATCCAGCAAATACATAGGACGGATCCAGCAATAGGTGGATCCGTGGGTCGCACGTCACAGCTGTCTGGGACAACATTTGAATTTCAAAGGCTTGCCTATAAATAGCAACCTTAAGCTTTCATTTTAAACAACTCTTAACAAATATTTTTCACATACATCTTTTATCTTTTATATTCTTTGATCATTATACTTTTTACATAATCTATTACAAGTAATCAACTCATTCCACTCTTTAGTGAAGAACACTCAAGAAGACGTCAAGCTTCAAGTGTTAATAGTTTAGTTATGTCATCACGTTTGTGATAATCATTCATCTTGTATATCTTGTATTGTGTATTGTGTGTATCATATGTGTATGATAGGTTAGTATTTAGGCCTCAAAATACATAGTATGTTAGATTGGTTCTATCTCGAAGTAGAACTCGGTATTTAGATTAGTACCGGAAAAAGTGTAAACGGCGTGTACGATTTTCTCCGCCTAAAGGGAGCTTGTTGACATAGTGAAGATAACTCTCAAGTTGGGTACTTGGGGAGTGGAGTAGGGCGAAGAGGAGCTTCGTAGCCGAACCACTATATATCATTGTGTCATCGGTTTGATCTTTCTTATCTTTACTTGTTCATATTTCGTAGATTACTTATTTACTTATTGCATTGCTATCATATACACTTGTGTATATCTCTTGAGTTCACATAAGTTAATAATTTAAGTTTTAGTTTAAAATGGTAAAAACTATTCAACCCCCTTCTAGTTTCTACAATGTCTCGAATCCATTACAATTGGATCATGAAAATGCAACTAGATACTAGAAGAGACCCCGAGAACTCTAGGAAAATAAGCAATTTTACGGGAAGGATTAGAGGGATGCATATCTTTGTAGGAAATTTCACTTACATTACGGATTTCTTGATTGTGGAGGATATTGGCTCGACTATAGACCCTTGTTTGTCACATGTAGAGTTAGGAAAACCGTTTGTTAAGGTATCCAATATGACTTATTATCCATCGATAGGGATAGTAAAATATACAGATGGAATGGATGAAGTTGCTTACCAAATGCCTCATAAGATAGAACAATTTCGACCATTGTTAAATATAGAGAAAGAACATAAGCAATCAGTTTACTTTAGGAATGATGAGGATAAAAGAAGAGGAGTAGATTATGTGATGAAAAAGACATATTTGGTTTTTATAAGGAATGTCTAGAATTAGGACCCGAATACAAAACCAACTATGATGAAAGTGGTAGTAGTAGGACTAGTGAAGGAGTCATGTAAAGAGTGTGACTCCGAGTCTAGCTACAAGACTCGTTAATAAAAAAAAGCGCTTATTGGGAGGCAACCCATTTTTTTTAATTTTATACATTTTAGGAGTGTCATGTGTTTTTAATTTTGATTATTTTTTTATTATATGTTTGAATGCTATGCGATCATGCTTTGTTTTGTATTTAACCTCGTCTTAATTACATTCAAAGGTATTTTGCATAAAATAAGTGTAGAACCATAAAGGGGGGGGGGGTAAATACGGTTTTCTTGACTTCTTTGAAGTTTATAAAACTTCAAGTCTCGAAAGAGCCAAGTGGTGTGATGATCTACTTAGCAAAGAATCAATAAGTAGATAGAGATACAGAGACAGAAAGACCCCAACGATGTATTACTGGTTTTGAGGAAGGGGGTTTAGACCTTTCCCGTACGCCAATTGCGCATCTCAAGGAACCTTATACTGTATCACTAGAATAAATCCCTTATGGTAGACTAACAAACTGGATAAAAATTTAACTCCACCGATATGCATAAAGATTGGCGCTCACAAAGAAGAGTTACTACCTATGGTATTCCTCCCTCGGAATCTACCCCTAAGAACCGGTGATTCAACTTAAACTTATAACCACAAAGACTTCCCCTTAGAAGCTTACCAAACACCAACTAGATCCCCAATGATCTAGGCTTGATCCCACGAACACAAGACTTCCCTTACAACTTGATTGATTGAAAGATAGATAGTTGAACCAAGTCCTAACCAAACCTAGAGACTCGATTCTAAAGAAAGTGTATGAGAAAAAAGACCCTCCGTCAAACACACAATAAGGGATAAGGTACTATGAGGTGGCACTCTATGTAGGAGATGTGTTCACTTTAATAGAATGATGAGATGAGAAGTTTGGAACACTTAGATGTTAGACTTAGAGGATAGGAGAAGAGAAAAGAGAGGAAAGAATGTTTGCAAGAGGTGAGGAATACAAAGGCCAAGAAGGGGGGGTAAATACGGTTTTCTTGACTTTTTTGAAGTTTATAAAACTTCAAGTCTCGAAAGAGCCAAGTGGTGTGATGATCTACTTAGCAAAGAATCAATAAGTAGATAGAGATACAGAGACAGAAAGACACCACGATGTATACTGGTTCGGGAAGGGGGGTTTAGTCCTTTCGTACGCCTAGTTGCGAATCCATGACACCTATACTATACTAGTATAATCCTTATGGTAGACTACAAACTGTATTACAATTTAACTCCACCGATATGCATAAAGATTGGCGCTCACAAAGAAGAGTTACTACCTATGGTATTCCTCCCTCGGAATCTACCCCTAAGAACCGGTGATTCGACTTAAACTTATAACCACAAAGACTTCCCCTTAGAAGCTTACCAAACACCAACTAGATCCCCAATGATCTAGGCTTGATCCCACGAACACAAGACTTCCCTTACAACTTGATTGATTGAAAGATAGATAGTTGAACCAAGTCCTAACCAAACCTAGAGACTCGATTCTAAAGAAAGTGTATGAGAAAAAAGACCCTCGTCAAAACACACAAGTATGGATTAGGTACTTGTGTGGCTCTCTTGTGGAGATGTGTTCACTTTAATAGAATGATGAGATGAGAAGTTTGGAACACTTAGATGTTAGACTTAGAAGATTAGAGAAGAGAAAAGAGAGGAAAGAATGTTTGCAAGAGGTGAGGAATACAAAGGCCAAGAAGGGGTATATATAGGCCAAGAGTCCCAAAGTTAGGAAAAACAATTTGCGTCTGGCATACTGCCTACGCGTCAGCGCGTGGCCAGCACGCGAGAATCCCGAAGTTTTTTTCTTTGGGACTTTAGCGTTTTAAATACCCACACTTGTTAAACCCTGATAATGCTCAAATTATACATGTTTCTATATGCGTTATCAATGATTTTATATATCTAATTTGGTTAAATATAAGAACTTTTGGTACTTAATCGACTATATTTGCTATTATAGGTTCATGGTATGTGTCGTGGAAGAAAACGGAAGAAAACATGAAGAATTGAAGCTTTGACGAAGAAATAACTCAAGCTGAATGCTTCCCGACACATGTTCACTGTTTTGGTCATAACTCGGTCATATGAACTCCGTTTGATGCGATTCTGGCGGCCACGCGAAGAGAATTCAATTATCTACAACCTTGAAAAAATCCAAGTGCTGAAAATGCCCTAAAGTGCGGAGGTTTTACCAAAAGTGTGGCACACTTCTTAACGAATTTAAGAGAATTAATGACATTAAGTGTCGACAACATTAACTCCCAAAGTGCCACACACAAATAAGTTTGTGCGCATTAATTTTGCCCATTTTAGCCTATAAATACAACCCCCTAATCATCTCATTCTATATCTCTTACACACAAAACTCCACAACACCTTAGAAAGGGAGAAATTGGTGATCTTGGCTTGACAAACCAAGGATCCAAACACCCCTTCAAACCATCATCACTACCATTGACTACCACCACTATCCACCATCGATTTCCAGCAACCAACCACTATTCTTACACCTCATACATCCGTTTCCAAAATCTAACACCCATATACTTGGAGAATCAACCATAATTCTTCAAGTGTTCATCATAAAACCCATTGCCAAACACCCCTTTTCCATCTACCATTGTTGTTGCCGCTAAATTCTAAGGATATTGGTGATATATTCCGGTTGGTTACATAATTATAGGGAGTAGGCTTGATATTGGAATCATTGGTTGATGTTGGAATTGGTTATTTAGTCAAATAATTGGTTATTCAATCTTTTGTTCTTATACACTTTCGTTTACGAATCGTTGGTACATTCTTATTTATATTTATGATGAAATATTATGAGTTTATCATTTATAATATGGTTGTTATGAATATAAAAATGGAATAGTTGTATTATGTTTGTTTGGGCATTATGTGATCTTTAATATGAAGCGTTTGGATATGTGTTTATTGAATTGGTAAAACATATTTTATACAAGAATATAGGCTGAAAGGGTTGTTTTATATATGTGTTTAATCATTCCACTTAATATATTAGTTATAATAACTTATAAAGGCCGAAAGGATTTATAACTTGTGATATCTTTATTCTCTAAACTTATAAACACTATTCCAAACACATCATTATCTAAGTGATCATTGCCTAAACAAACACACCTTAATCATTTGATTGAATCATCTTTTAATCACTTTCTTTACAACATTCGATATATGCAAGATTTTGTTAATTTGATCCGTGACAATCTTATTAACCTTATCATCTTAATTACAAACTGTGAAAACTTCAATTCCTGTGGAACGACCTGGACTTACCTAAAGCTATACTATACATGAGTGGGTATACTTCCCGAGTGTTGTGTTTTTAGTAAAAAAATCGGTATTTCTAGTATTATAAATTTAAAGCTTGCAAGCCACACATCAAGTTTTTGGCGCCACTGCCGGGGAATTGTTTAAGTTGTTATAGTTTGTTGCTTATTTTTGGTGCTATTTTGTTCTTCATCAAGTTATTTACTGTTTTGAAAAATTTACAAACTCGCCGTACAGTTTTCTGGCAAACTGAACCAAAAAGTCGTCTTTTCTTCAGGAAGTACGCTGCACATTATATTTGTGCGCTGGTTTTCCTAAAAAACCAGAAAGTACGCCGCACTTTACCCAAGTACGCCGCACAATCTGCAAATTTTCAAAAACAGAATCTGATTTCAAAAACCAAAACCAAAACCCAAAACTGCTTTTGTTAGGATTTATAATCATCTTATTATATTATCTTGTAAATTTGTTAATATTTAGTTTATTCGAAAAAAAACCAAAAAAAAACACAAAATTTCCAGAAAAGCCAGCGCACTTTTCCTAAAGTACGCCGCACTCTATCTATCTGATTTTTTTTATCTATTTATCCTTATTTATATATATATATATATATATAATAAAAACTAAAATATATCTAATATATATAAATCTAATATATATATATATATATATATATACTATATGAAAATAATTTATTTTAGTTTGAATACTATCCTATTAGCCTTAATTAAATATATAAAAATGTCTTTTTGCAAAGTACTTAACGTATGTATTAATCCACTATCTTTCGGAAAACAACTAGTCAATCTTATATATAAATTAAATAAAAATTTAATAACAAGGACGTATAAACTTAAAACTATTCAAAAAGAATTCGTCGAGATCAAATCATTCAAATCTTCAACCCAACATCCTATCGTTGATGACTTTGTCATTATAAATATACCTGAAGAGGATGTCGAACCCAAACAAATAATTCTCGATCTTGATGATCAGCCTATGTGGGAAAGTGCTAAGACTGTAGCACCGATTCCTAATTCTGCCATTATTCAACTCGATGTTGATGACAACTTTGTTATCAATAGTACTCACTTAAATATGATTCGGGAAAATAAATTCGATGGTTATCTGCGGGCCGATCCGCATGACCACATCTGTGAAATTCTTGCAATCTACAACATGTTCAAATACGGTGAAACGCAGAGTGAAGCTGTTAAGCTTTTAATATTTCATTTTTCCTTGTGCGATAAAGCTAAAACCTGGCTTAACGAACTTAATAAAGAATCTATAACATCGTGGGAACAAATGAGAAAAGCTTTTATAAACAAATTCTTTCCACCTTCGTTATATAACCGTCTTTTATTTGAAATCAGAAGTTTCTCTCAAAACGTATGTGAAAGTCTAACCGACACTTGGTTACGACTCAAGAACATGCTTCGAAAATGCCATGGGCATTGTCTGACTAAAGGAACTATTATTCAAATATTCTATCATGGTCTAGACGAACCCACTCAAGGAATCTTTGATGAAACTGCCGGAGGAATCTTCCTCTACAAAATTCCAAATCAAGCTTTTCAACTTCTTGAGGACAAAGTCCTTTTCAACCTTGATTGGTCCACTAAATCTCAAACCGAACATCATTAAAAATCTGTTGCTTTTGCTGATAGAAGTAATAGTAATAAGGATATTTATAAGTTAATGAAAAAACTAGAAGCTCTAACTATAAAAATGGATTCTCAATTTCAGAGCTTAAAAGAGGAGATGCATGAGATGCGTAAGAATTATAATAACTGCGGAGGTGACCACGCTTCTAAGAACGATGACACGCCGATGTGTGAACGTCATGAAGCCAATTACATTCAATCTGAAGGTTATGAAAACCGAAATTCTTATGATTCACATTCTCACCAATCCCATCATGATCGTTGATAACCAAATATTTAACCTTTAGTATATATAAATAATATATATAAATAAGGAAAATCAATAATTATAATTCAATTATAGTATACGTATTCTGAAAGATAAATGTGGTAACAATGTAACTAATTCGCACTCAATAGCTACAGGTGTCGTAACGAGTATTCTATCATAAGCTTGGCAAGGATAAACATCTCCACCGCTAAAGCTAAGGAGTAACAAGTTTATAAAGGCAAAAATAAGGTATTGATGAGACGGCTAGGTTGATTACTCTAACTTATCTCTATTTAGTTACCAATATTCTGGAGGGTGACAAAACCACACATACACATCCGTAACGATAGTATAGACACATGTGACTACTCACGCCCAACCATGATAAGCCTAAAGAGTAGGAATAGTTAGAGATAATATAAGGGAATGGATCTTTCTAACTTTCACCAATATTAATAAACCAACAAGGCAGCTGAGACATGCATACATGGCCGTAACAACGAAAAAACATGCAAATGCTCAATCACATCTCATTCCTGCGTAAAAACCCAAGATTTAATGATTAGGAAAGGGAATTAAATTGTTGTTAAATAAAAATTAAGAAACAAATAGATTAAGTCTAAAATACAAGTTGCTTAGACACTTTTTCTCGAGACCGTTACATTATAAAGACACAATATTTACAATTCTTTAACAAAGATCAAAAACAACAACCTAAGTTGGCGTTCTCGTAACGGTCAACTTCCCAATCATCCCATACTTTACATACTGTACAAGGTAAGTGGCGATATCTTCCACTTTATATAATACTCTACATCGTCGATTTGTATCAATGAATAATCGATTCTTCATGTAATTTTTCGGTAATTGCAAAAACGTTATCTTTCAAACATCCGTCATTTTTTGTTGAGATTTTTCTAATTTTTTCGATTTTTTTTCACACTATACTATGAAACTCGGTGTAGTTTCACCATCTTCCCGATCATAATAATTCTGGATACATCCTTCGGTAATTCTTTGTTCTTCGGACGTACCATTAATTGCGATGGAAGTAAAAATATATGAGTTTTGACTATAATGTACATTCCCATTTGCGATGTGAAAATTTCTTCCAACCGTACAAAATTGACACAAGACTCGCGATATGCAAACTTTACACTTTAAGCAACTAGCAACCTGTAAAATAAAACTTAACTAACAGGGTAGGCTAAGGGTGTAACTAAGACAAAATAATTGGTGTAGTTCTAAAGATTGTCTTACGGGTTTGTTTCTAGGGTATCTTACGCTTAAAATGAGAATAAAACAAAGCATTTATCGGGGGTTACTAACCAATGTAGTTAGTTTAAAATAACACATGTAAGGGCGATTGGAAGTAATTCTAAAATTTACCAGTTCTAAACAAGTTACTTCCATCTAAATCTATAGTAACTCAATAATGCGGTCTCGAATAGATATACCAAGCCAAGTTCTAAAGTCTACAACATCACCGACACACTCATATTTTTTGTGAAATTTGAGTAAACATTTGGAAACGGATAAGGTTAAATCCTCACAATATCTAACAAGGGTTATTGTGTGCGGTTATTATCATAATTTCACATAAGTATGCTTGAATTTATTTTTAAATATGAGCATCATTTAAGCATTTTATGTGAAAAATTATGACAAGTAAATCATTCTAATTCCATCCCCAACTTGAATTATACAACTCATCGATGTATAAATATAAAACATTAAAAACCAGAAAAAAAAGAAATAAAGTGAGAAACTCTCATGATATTTGCTATGGTAGATTCTCCATGTTGATTAATTACAAGAATTCGTTGAACAGGCGCCTTGAAGTTTCAAGACTCCAACACTTCAAGATCTCTAGATTTGTAAATTCTCTACCAATATTCGTCGATATTTCTTTCACGAGGTCCTGTATAAAATATAGGAAAAAACGTGTATTTCTATCTTGGTACCTACGTTGTAATTTAACAAACTAAACTAAACCTGACCGCTCTCGCGTGGTGCAGTTATTTGTAAATAACGGGCCTTAATCATGTGCATGAATACGCCGTATTGCCAAAACTGACAATAATGTTTTTAAAGTGCATAAAAAATAAAGACTGATAACGTCCAGACAATCAATACGCCTTATGGTATGGAGCGGATACGCTGTATTGATGTTTGAGAAGAAAGACTTGATAAAATTAGATAACAACCTGGGTTGTCTCCCGGGAAGCACTTTTGTTTACAAGGAAGTCTTTAAGTTAGACTTTTCTTCAGCTTCTCTTCACTCATTTGGTGCGCGTCACCTTCCATCCGTTGTCCTTTTTCTGAAAAATATCTTGGTAGATTTTGGACATATTATCTTCGTTTCTCTCTCAAATATCATATTCACATCTTTTTATAGCAATATATTCTTCAATGGGTCTAAGCGAGTACTAAATAGCTTCAAACTTTTCTGCTCTACACATACTTTTGTTGTTGTTCATCACAATGAATTTGGATGATGCTTATCATTGCGCTTCGTCTGACATTTTTCATCTTCCTTTTTGGTGTCGCATTTCTGCGTGTTATCAGAAAGATATGAGAATGATCAGTAGAGTTTTGTTACTACTCAAGAACTGTCATCCATTCATTCCTTTATTTCCAAAACCCAATTCATCCAAGCTGGAATAATACTTTACTTTTTTAGTTCTTCCATCTATTTTCATATGTTTATCAAATGATGAATTTACTCGCGATATGAATTCAAGTGGATCAATTCCCCAGTTGTCTCCTTCATCCAGCATTTCTACTTCACCAACGCCATATTCAGGATAAAATTACAAAATAATTTATCAAAACAATTCTTCTAAACGGTGATTTTTCCATCTCCTTCGTTTATCCACCATTGTTTTGCCTCATCAGCCAGCGAGAGAGGAAAGATTTTCATTCGTAGTTGATGGGAATCCACACCAGGAATATAGACGCATCAATCATTAATAAGTACCATACAGTGGTTTATAACACATCTTGTCAATCCATCTGTGGTATGGCATTTCAATTTGTAATTCCTCTAAAAAACCTGCGTTGAGAACAACGTTTAATATCGAAACTCTGTAATCAAAAGAATGTTATTAAGTCTGAACCTTTTCCATGTATTTTTCTGAATAAGTTATGTCATTGACTTCTTATGATTCCTTCTTATCTACTAGGTCTCTGATAAGTACTCATCCTTCTCACAGGTAAAAATAACATAGGGATTGCTCTGAAGAAATGATAGAAAAAATTTAAGCACAGGAAATCAAATATGAAAACTAGATTCTTTTTCTGTTCTAGATTATCAAATATGCCGTATCCCAATGGAAGTGATACTCGATATAATCAATGAGTTAATACCTTAATTGACGAAAGGATGGATACCCATTGAAAGTGTGATACGCGGTATGGATATTCTACCAGAACAGTGTATTATGAAAACAATTAAATTAAACACACAAATATACAAACAATTATACTAACAAATATACAAAATATACAGAATATACAAGAATATACAAGAATATACACTAATCAATTTACACTACCCTAAGGGTTAGATCAAATCTATGTTAAAAAAACAAAAATAAAATAAAAATCATGATAATTTACTCCCCGGCACGGTCAGCTAAAAACTTGATGTGTCTTGTTGTTTATTTATTATTAGTTTCAAGTTTTAAATTATATTTTACTGACTTAACAACAAAAACACTTTAACGGCAGTTACCCGGTCGGTGGTAATTCGTAGTAAGTAGGGTGACGAACACTTGAATCGAGTTAAATCTCTTATTCTATATTTATATTTATTAACTAATCAATGTTAATTCTAATCTAAGTTAAACCAATGCTAATCCTATGTTAGTACTAATCTTAATTCTAACATATAAAAAGGAGGTTATCACCTGCGAGACCAGTGCACGGTATGTTTGGTGACTACAATCATTTTTAAGACACTTCAACTCACGCAAGCAAAATTAAACAAAGATAGAATAGTGGGTCAATCCTTATGATAAAAACTCATTAGCCATCATTAATCCGATTAGAAGTTGGTTTGTTTATTCAGTGCAATGATTACTTATCTCGAAGAGGCATATCATTCTTAGACTTAGGCGGGACTTCATCCTAAGACCTAGACACATTAATTATGTCACAATTAAAGCATCCGCATAAAGCATCCTTATTTGCTTATTATAATCTATCTTAGGGATTAAAGCAATGGTGATCTTGTTAAACCCTAGCTCATAGAGACTTTACCCACTTACTGCTTAATGGCAATTTATACACTAGTAGTCCACTTGTCCAACTATCCAATAGAATCAGAACATTATTTGTTGAATTATCTAGATTCACCTACTAGTCAACATGTTCAATAAACCAAAGGCAATTTTCGTTAACTAGTTAAGCCAGAAGCGTATCCTTAGCATGATTTTAGAAGGACAATACTTATGATCCTATGATTCTAGATGTATAAATCACTATATAGAGAGCTATCCTGGCATCTAGATTACTTGGTCCGTATCACCAGATCCATTTGAATGATAGGTCACATACAAAAGCTCATAAACAAGTATGAAATGATAAACATAAACAAGCGATCAACGATAAATTAAGCAATCGAGATATAAACAAAACCAAACATTCAGATCTTCATAATAACAGCTAATACCTGAAGGTATTAGCCTTCAAACATCATAACTAATACAAGAGTAATTGTTTTAGCCAAGGTAAACTAACCGAGTTAACAAATGATACCAAAAACTAAACGATTACAAACGTATAAGAAATTACACCTTATCTTCTATGGATTGGAATGCTTTGCAAGACCTCTTCAATCGATTTTTGTGGTTTAGGTATCGAGAATATGATTTAGCACACTTAAAACTCGTTTTTGAGTTTTGTATTTATAAGGTCTGGAAGTCGGTTTGATACGGCGTATCCAAGGGATTGGATACGGAGTATTGTAGTTTCTTAGAGTAGGGACCACGTTTGATATCTTCTAGAATCTTTGCATTCCATATCTTCAATACGGCGTATTGAGCTTCTTTAGATACGGCGTATTGAGCTTGTTTCCTTGTGGTCTTAGAGCTTATTTTTAAGCACTAAGAAGGACACTTAAGGGCTTAAGGCTTATATGGGCTTAAAGACCAGCTTAAAGGCCATCTAAAACTGCAAAAATAAAATTTGAAATAAAAATGAGCTATGAAAAAGGGCTTAAGAAAAGGCTGTTTGCACAGGGTATGCAGTTTTTGGATTTTCTTAAAATGACAAAGTGCAATAAGCAAGCCTCAAAATAAGCTGGCAAATAAGCTTGAAAATGCAAACTAAGTTAAAACAGATTGGGTTCACCACCAAGTGAGCTTATGCTCAAAATTTCAATCTCTAAAATCAAGTTTTACTATCTGAGATTTGGAAATGAAAAAAGCTATTTTAAACTGAAAAATTGACTTGAAAAAGGTTGACAGATTTTGACTACACAAAAGGTAAACTAAATGGACTCTTTCCTACTGCAATTGACTCTTAAAAACAACATTGAAACAAGACTTAAGACATGTTTTAAAAACTTAATCAAAGAGGCTGTTTTAAAATATGCTGTCACCACAGATTTAGAAGGCCTTTTAGAAAAAGCTTAAAACAGGCTTTAAGACCTTGAGAACTTTCAAAACAGCTTAAGGACAACTGAAAAAGCTTGTGCAAGTTTGCCAAGTGACCAAAATGAGTTTATCACCAGTTTGACCCACTTTAACCCACTAACCTAAACACCCCTTTAACCTTTTTTAAAAGCCTTTTTAAATCTGATTATCAAAGATTTAAGCCAAATTTCTTAAAAACAAATGACAAGTTATCAAAGTTAAGCAGAAATAATCAATAAGCAACAATCAATAAGCACTTAAATAGACAGATAAGCAATAAGTAGAAAAAGGCATAAATAGACAGTTTTAAGGTAAAAACTTAAACAAAGCACATTAAAGCAAATAACAAACATAAATAAGCATAAACAACGATAATAAGCAAGAAAAGCAGAAATAAGCATAAAATAAGCAAATGAACAGTAAAAATGCAAAAATTGTAAAAATGAGCTTACAAGAGGTCCTCAGCTTTGGCAAGACAATAAGCTCTCAAAAGCTTATACAATAGCTTAAAACACAGTATTTAAAGACAAGTAAGCTTAAATGACAAGTATTTAAAGAAAACTCTTAAATTTCATAAACTTGGAAAATTAAATTGCAAGTATTTAAAAGACAGTAATTAAATGACAAATATTTAAATTGCAATATATTAAAAATAGTACAAATATTTGTTAATATAAAGCTTAGTAAAACAAAATTCGACAAGACAAAAATAAGCTAACTAGCCCTATATATACTAAGAGCTTCCAAGTCTTGTGGTCTTCTTGTGCTTGTTTTGTTTTCTGTGTGAGGAGAAGCAAAAGTTCAATCTCAGCCTTTGATTTTTTCTTGGTGCCCAATCTCTACAATCACAACCCTTGATCCTTTTGTCTTCTTTCCATGGCGAATTAGAGTGTAGAGGATTGCCAAGGTGTCTTTGTCCCTTTGTGAGGTGGGGGTGTGATAGTGAGTGATGTTTTGGCTGGTTGGAACAGTAGACGAGGCAATAAAAGTCAATGAGAGGGATGATGAATAGTGCCAAGTTCTTGGCGGGAAAGGATTGTGTTAAACTGGTGCAGGGTAAAAGTTTTGGGCATTGGCAAAAATGGCCCCTCAATGTGATTAGAGTGTTTGCACTTTCAGTCCTTTGTGGTGATGAAGTTTAGGGATTTGCCAGGTTTGGCCCCTCAAGGTGTTATATGTTGTTTCAAAGTTAGTCCTTGAAGAACTAACGGCAGTTAGTGAAAAGGGATATGGGGCTTAACAGGGTTAAAAGTAAGATTGGGCTTGGATAGGCAGTTGGGCCACGTTTGGTGTTTAAAATGGACTTGGGCCATTTAAGCCTTAAAAGCTTATAAGTCTTGGTAATAATAGCTTAATGGGCTGCCCCGGCCCATTAGATGGGTACGGGTGGGCCCATTAAGTATTTCTTCAATATCGGCTTTGGCTTTGACCTTTGACTTTGCGGGGTTGACTTTGACTTTTTGACTTTGGCTTTTCCACGCTCTTCCATTCCGCGCTCGGTTTTGTCATTTTTGGCTTCGTTTTTCGTCCTTTTGTCGAATATCCGTTTCCTGCACAATATAAATGAAAACATACAAATACAATGTATTTTTGGTACGTTTTTGGTCATTTAAGTCCGGTTTTAAAGGTAAAATGGTATGTGTAGTTAAGCACATACCAATCGTAATGATTCCGAGAAATCGCTCACAAAATTAAACAATGATGTGAGAAATGACCTCGAAGATTTCAGAAGATGTATCCATAGCATGAGAACAGTTCATTGGAAACTTTTTGCCAAAGACGATGGTAAAACCACTGGTGTTTTATCTAAGAAAAAGTCTAAACCTATCAACCAAGAACCTCAATCTATAACTGATTTCGAAAAATTAATGACTAAATTTTTGGATGATCAAAGAGTTTTAAATATGTTTGTCAAGAACAATGTTAATGATATGATTCTAAAGATGAAGCAAAATGAAAAGAATTTCCAAACTATCTTTAAAAACATGGAAAGAAAAATAAATAAGTGGGATAAGTCCCAAAACATCTCTTCAGAACAAACCGATAGGACTAACTGAGAGGTCTTGAATTTAGGATTAATAAGCAATAGAGTGTGTGTTTAGGTGTAGTGTGTATGCTTATAGAATTTAGAGAGAGAAAGAGAAAGATAGAAAGTAAAGAGAGAAAGAGGGAGGAGGAGGATTAGAGAAAATGATTAGAATGAGATTAGAAGACACACCTCACTAATGAGGAGGTGGTGGGGTATTTATACCCATTTTACAAGTATGAGCAAGGTGCTCTTGTCTTTTAGACTTTGGCTATTTAGCCAGGTTTTGAGACTTTATTTTAGTCACGAACCTTTCACCTAACCTATTACATAATATTATTTTTCTAATTATTACAAGACTCGATCTCCATAAGATCGTTACTTTTTATCATTCCTAACAATCTTCTCCCAAGGGACGATCATTGAGATATCTCTTTGATTGCATTAATGATCATCATTTTCTTATTTGTAACACTAACACACCTCCTCCTCAAGCTCACACCGAGCAGGTGAATATAGTATTCACCGAGAAGGGAAAGTCCGATGATTCTTCAAAAATTCAAACACTTCCTCCTATCATCGCTGAAGATAAACCAATTAAGACATCGAAAGGAAACTATCACATGGTCAATACAAAAGTGTAACATTTCTCATTTTCGTGTCATTGTACGACTATATTAATGATCACTATTTATTTTAGTCCGATACGCGTTTACTTTTAATGTTTACTTTTAAAGCTAAACCGCGTAGACTAGAAATAACCAATGAGTGTAAACGGTCACCAAATAAATTAAGGTTTACATCAACCAAGTAAGAAATAATTATTCTGAGAATAATTATGTACTTCGCGTATTTTATTTTTATTGGTCACGTAAAAGGGTTACGTTTCGCGATAAAATACATTTGGACGCACCCCGGAAATACCTAGACTTACCTAGACTCAAACCAATACCCACTTTAAAAGCCTAAACACAAAATTTAGTCAAGCCTTGTGTTTATATCCCTTTAATGCCGAATTGGGCAAGAAAACTCACAACAAATCGTCCCCAAAAAGGTTTCAATTAAGTCCCGGATGCACACATTTCTTCCCCCAGTTGTTGCACTATGTTGTATACACCAAAGTCAATTAAGTCCTGGATGTATACATTTCTTCCCCTTAATTGTTGCGCTCTATCGAAATATTTAGCTAGAACACTTCTTTTCCCCCTGATTATATTGGATGACCATCAAACATAATCATAATCTTGTTACGCCTGAATATTTAATAGTGAAGTCCTAGTGTGAAGGCCGTGTCTAAGCATGAGAGACAACTACTAGCTTCAATTCCAACCATCTCCCCTTATCAATATTGTGACATCATAAGTAACCTTGGTAATCCAACACTTCACTTGAATGAATCAAGGAAATGTTGTTTGTGTTTTTTTTCGAAACAAATTCCTGAAAAACACGATAAACCTACTAAGATCACTTAGATTACGTATATAACACTAATTGAATCAATAAACATTCATTATCAAAATTAGTGACCTACGTTCAACGTGCGTGATGTTAGCATTGTAGATATCCCCATTTCAATCATTAATAAATACTTAATTAAGTATCACCTCTATGAATGTCCGACAATGACACTAAGACATGCACTGTTCACCATAGACATGTAAGCGACTCTTTGTACCTTTTTGTATCTTTGATGTTTAATACAAATAACTTCGTGTCCTATGTGAATTTATGAATTTGATCTCTTTTTTGGCTCTAAACTCAATAAATTGCTTTTTGGTTTGTGATCGGAGGTTGGAGCAACTGCCACCTTTTCAATATCAACAATCACAAAGTGAGATGTCAGATAGATTATGCAATAATCTCCGTGACAATGAAACAAGAAATCTTTTTAAGAGAATCTTGATGGCTAGAAAGGGTTGGTGGCATTGCATCACTAGGTCCAGACGTCTTTCTTCAATACAAATATCGACTTTATTGAATAATCAATAGATTATGTATTTAACCCGGGTTTTATGCCTAAGTTTGGTGAGATCTTCATTCTTTTCACCCATTTTTATCCATATATTATTTTTCATTCTTAACCCCTTCAATGTTAAACCAAACGCGTCCTCATTATCATCTTGTTGTGATTGTTCCGATGATAACTCATGCCTTAGTTAACATTATTCCCATTTTCATCTACCTCTATCATTCCTAAGACTTATAGTTCAGTCTATGGAATGTCCCTGGTAGATCCCTCCGATTCTGTTGATCAGGGATAATACCTTAACATTACAACTTATTTCTTCTTTGATCATGTGTAGGTATTATGGTTGATGGGTATTTAAGATCGAAACCATAAAACCATTTGAAAATCATTTAAAGTGTTTGATATAAATAAAAACTTTTGACACTTTGAAAGTTTCACTTTTTGAGAAATACTCCCCCTACACATGTGCATTGATATTCAAAATATTTGCACATGGAGAAAAGAGTTGATTGCACTTTGAGTCTTTTAGATCACTTTGTTATTCTACACATTTAAGCATTTATCTTTCTTGATCACATTTTAATCCAATTTTCTCCCCCTTAAAAATAACATACCATATGATATTTTTGAATATCATGGATAAAATAGCTAGTATGAGATTTTGAAAACACATGGGAGAAACGGATAAAACATTATATGATTAGAACCTTTCTGAAATGTTTCCTAAATCAAAAAAAAACCCCCACGTTTGCAAAAACTAGTTGCCAGTTAAAATATGTTGTTATCTAAAAACGTATGGGTCATAGATTGCTCCTCCTTGTTCCTGTAAATTTCAAGGGGGGAAAATGTCCGTAACCGACACACTCTTTACACATTTGCAACGCCATATCGATATAAACACACTTGACCACAACTACTTTTAAAGCAATATTATTCATTTAATCAAAACATTGTCCTTTTAAAACACCACCCTCAAAAATAATCAAATGGGTCGAACGAGAATTGAGAAAGGGAGTGTTTTGAACACACAATTGAAAGAATTTGAAAATATTTGAATAACTCTGAAAATTTGTTTCAAGACTTTTGTATACCATTTTACTTGAGCTCAAGATTTGGAATATCTTAAATGAAAGAGCTCAAGTCCGAGAAGTTGTAAGCTTCCCATTGCGTGGATAAATGTACAAAAATGTACACTTTCCTTTATTTGAAGAACGAGTCCTAAGCTGACATTTACTTAGAAATCGTATGTCCCAAGCACACTTTTTAAAAAGATTTAGATAAAAAATTGCTCCGGGACCAAAGAAGATTTCTCTTCTTTTGAGATAAGCGCCACTGAAACAAAACAACTTTTCTTTTATTTGAAAACCGAGTTGTTATCTGAAATTTAATAACAAGCCATTTTGATGAGCAAACTTTTGAAAATCGTTTGGAAACAGTTGAATAATTTTTGCTCAAAACAAGAAGATTTCTCTTCTTTTGAAGGTAAAGCGCACTGAAACGTACACTTCCCTTTTATTTAAAGACCGGGTTGCAATCAGACAAATTGAAAACAAACCATTGACATTGATTTAGACACAACCTTTGGAACCCCCATTTAAGACAATAGGTGGCTAACAGGTTTACCAAATTTTGAAAACCAATTGAAAGTCGTGTCAAGTCGATGTAAAGATGTTGAGTTTCAACGAGGGCTTGAAACCGGTGTTTCATTTGAAAATAACGCTCGTGGAATCAACGGAGATTTAAAATTCCTTTTGATTTTCCATTGATTTTTGAAACTCGGTGTTTCATGTAGAGTTTTAAATCTTGTTGACGAAGAAAATGTCCATTTATTGTTACCATTATCATTCTGAAAATTCGTTTTTGAAGCGTTTGAAAATCTTCCATTGTTTTTGTTTTTTCAAAGCCAAGTCATTCTTGTTTTGCATTGAAAGCATTTCTAATTTGGAATATTTGAAAGTTTTCAAATGACTTTGCTTTGGTCTCCACACTTGTTTTACCGGTGTAAAACGAGAGTGTGGTGTAACAAAAACTTGATTCTTTCCTTTTAAAGTACTTGTCTTAAAACTCTTCTGAGAAGAAGATGCTTTAAAAGTTTGAGATTCCATAATTGGCCTCCACACTTGTATTTAACCGGTGGTAAACAAGTAGTGTGTGTTTCAAAAAAATGATTCTCACATAAGAAGCTCTTGTCTTAAAACCCTTATGAGGAAAAAATATTTCAAAACTTTGAGATTTCTTAGAAAACTTCCTATCTTTTTGTAAAGAATAGGTTGTAAACTGAGAAACACCTTCAGAAAAAGGTATTTGAGGATTCCACCGTTGTGAACCATTTTCCGAACACTTTCTAGGTTTTGGAAGAATTTTGACATTAATGTTACATATTTATTCCGATTAAGAGAATCAAACTTTACTTTTAAAGCATTATACGAAGTTCTCAACTCATGGTATTCTTTTTGAAAAGAACTAATATCTATGTGATGTCCCAAATTTTGATTCCAACGATGCATTTGTTTCAAAAGCTGATATCAATTCTTGTTAATTAAACGGAGGTTTTTCCCAAAATTGAAGAAGTTATCAAAACTTTGTTTCCACACCTTTTCCTTTCAGATTTTCAAAGATTTTGTCCTTAAATGTGAAATTTCTTTCAAAAATCAATCATTTCTCGGCTTTTAGAGATCATCAACCTTACGAGCCAATTTGTCGTTCAAGAACACTTTCGTTTTTTCTAGTTATTCCAAATACTCCTTCAAAATTACAAGTTCTGTGGACAATTTCAAGCTTGACAACATTAAATCTTTTGTTTGTTGAGTTAAAACCTTTACCACTCATCAATCTTTTATTTGAAAAACACTTGTTGTGTTTTCAAAAAAATAAGTTGTTTCCTCCCCCGGTAACTTTGAAAAATTCAATCTTTTTTCCAAAATATACAGAACTTTTTTCAGCAAATCAAACAATATGAGACTTCTAATTTTCGCCTCGTATTTGTGTTTTGACATTTGATGATTTTTGTTTGAACTCGTGACCTTATTGATTGAATCAACAAGTTTTATGTAAGTCAACTTCAAGTGTTTCATTCTCTTTAATTTAATGACGCCCACTCGTATTCCATACACAATGTTTTAGTATCAATTTCATCAAAAAGTCCTTAACGTTGACTTCATCACATTGATAATCTCAACCTTTGACATTGAACTGATTCAAACAAATTTTTAAAGTCTATTCAAATGAGCATTCTCGAGTTGTAATGATGCCATAAACACTCATTTTCTTTGTTGCACTGTTTCAAAGAATTATTTTCTCGAGACATGTGTTGAAGTGCGATTCAAAGCAATACTCATTGCCACAAATTTTGACAAAACATTTTTCATTCAACAATTTTTTTGACAATCCCTGTGTGACTTCAAATGCATCATTACAAACCATATCAGCTGTTTTACTCTCATTTGAAACATCTTTTGACTCTTTTGAAATTCTTTCAATTTCATCATGTAAATCCTTATTCTTTATTTCCACACAAGTTATGACAGGATGCTTGATATCTTTAGCTAAGGATGCTTCCAAGAGTCAATCTTTTAAAAGCTTATTTTGTTTGAAAGTTTCATCAAGATCATTTTCCATTAAAACAAAAACATCATTCATTTCTTTACATCCCTATTTAAAACAATTCTGAAAGAGTATAAAAAAGAAATCCAACTTTTAACCATTGATTCATCTCTTTTTACATCTCTTTTACAACTCTTTTGAATTTAACTTAAACACATTTGGAAAAATTTTCCATTTTCATTCAAATCCACTAGCATCGGATTTTGCACTAGGCATTGATGGCAAATGCCTTGGTTTTGTCTTAGAAGAAAATTCTTCAGAAGATATTTTTGAAACAAAAGATATACAAGATGATGGAAAATATATTGTTAGCATAAGAAAGTTCTTTTTGAGGAACAAAATTGTCAAAAGTTTGTTATCAATTTTCCGTAATCGACGGGTTTATCTTTACTCTTGAACTTTTTCATCTTTTTGAAACTCATTCATTTTTAATTGACTCTTTTCAGCATCCTCAAGAGTTTCCTCAGAATCAAACACATGCAGTTGTTTATTTTTATCACAAAGTTCATAAGCACGATACAACTTAGGAATTTTACCATAAGCTTATGAAAGAACATATGGACCGTTATATCCTAAACCCGACTTATGTAAGTTGTCCCGAAAAGCTTTTTGTTCATTTGTAAGCAACCGAAGTGTATCAGTTGAATTTGCCCCATTTTTTACAACAACATTTCAAGATCTTTGATATTAGCTTGTAACTGAAGAAATATCTTAAATATTTTTCCTCTTTGTCACGATGTGTTTGATTGAAAATCGTTTGTGTCTTTTGATATTCCTCTTTTTTTCGTTTATAATCTTTGACATCTGACTCTAATTTATCTTGTTGTTTTTCAAGATCTCGAATGACATCTCGATCACGAACCAATTGAGACTGAGCTTGTTTATTATAACGTTTTGCCCGTTCATCAGCTTTAAGAAATTCGTTGAGATAATTATTATCCTTGTTTATGTTTTCCAAAATCCGAACCCGTTCCTTATACATCTCAAGCTGACTAATCAAATTTGTGTTTTGTTGTTGGACTTTTTGAGCAAATAATTGTTGTTTTTCAGCTTCCTGAGCTAAGCGTCTTATTTCCTCGTTTGATCCCATTTTCCCTATTTATCACGATGATCCCAAGTAATTTTCAACACAAACCCAAAAATTCAATCCAAATTATCACTTAAACCAAATCACGCACAAACTTTCAGATCCACACAAACTATCAATTCCACACAAATCAAATCGTTCACAAATATCACAGTTTTCTCAGAAGAATCAATTGAAAAGGAATCAAGATTACGATAAAACCGTAATTGATCAATTTCAATTGATTATAAACTTTTTTTTTAATTTCAAATTCGGAAATAAACTCAGATCTGAATGAGATTTAGTCCCAAAACGCGTTTTCAAAAACGTGTTAAGTGAAAACCGAGTTTGACCATTGACCAAAAAATTACTGAATTTGACTTCCGAATTTGACTTCCGAGTTTGACTATTGACCAAAAAATTACTGAATTTGACTTCCGAATTTGACTTCCGAGTTTGACTATTGACCAAAAAATTACTGAATTTGACTTCCGAATTTGACTTCCGAGTTTGACCAGATGTAACAAACTTTGACAAGATGTAACAAACTTTGACCAGATGTAACAAATTTTGACCAGATGAAACAAACTTTGACCAAGTGTAACAAACTTTGACCAGTTGAAACAAACTTTACTGAATTTGACCAGTCAAACTTCCGAATTTGACCAGTTGACTACCGAGTTTGACCAGATGTAACAAATTTTACTGAATTTGAAATTAAAAAGCTGCTGAATATCAAAAATAAGCACAAATAAGCAAATTCGGTACTAATCTTGCCAAGATTCTTACGATAAAACCGTAAGCAATCAATCTCGGTTGCATAAAACACACCCGAAATTAGCAATAAGCACAAAATAAGCTCAAATTCAGCAAAAAAACATAAAAAACACACAATATCGCTCCTCGGCTCTTGATACCACTTGTTAGGTCTTGATTCAGGATCAATAAGCAATAGAGTGTGTGTTTAGGTGTAGTGTGTATGCTTATAGAGTTTAGAGAGAGAAAGAGAAAGATAGAAAGTAGAGAGAGAAAGAGGGAGGAGGAGGATTAGAGAAAATGATTAGAATGAGATTAGAAGACACACCTCACTAATGAGGAGGTGGTGGGGTATTTATACCCATTTTACAAGTATGAGCAAGGTGCTCTTGTCTTTTAGACTTTGGCTATTTAGCCAGGTTTCGAGACTTTATTTTAGTCACGAACCTTTCACCTAACCTATTACACAATATTATTTTTCTAATTATTACAAGACTCGATCTCAATAAGATCATCACTTTTTATCATTCCTAACAATCTTCTCCCAAGGGACGATCATTGAGATATCTCTTTGATTGCATTAATCATCATCATTTTCTTATTCGTAACACTAACACACCTCCTCCTCAAGCTCACACCGAGCAGGTGAATGTAGTATTCACTGAGAAGGGAAAGTCCGATGATTCTCCGAAAATTCAAACACTTCCTCCTATCATCGTTGAAGATAAACCAATTAAGACATCGAAAAGAAACTATCACATGGTCAATACAAAAGTATATCCATTCCGTGAGTATATACTAAAGACCCCACACCCTCAGCGTTTAAATGTGGATCATTCCCACTTGAACCGTGTTGTCAAGGTATCCTGAATCAAGTTGAGTATAACAAAAAGAATAGTAGCAGTGGTAATAGTAAATAATAATAAACCTTAAAAGAA
>BQNB010104605.1:1351-20166 GCA_026074375.1 Tanacetum coccineum | reverse complement strand
ACAGGTCCTAAAATCTAAAAACATAAAGTTTGAATGAAAACAGTTTAGCCATCTTTAAGTCCGTGCCATAAGTTGCTCAATTACCTGAGATAAATATGCTAAAAAGTCAACACAAAGGTTGAGTGAAATTAATAGGTTTTCAGTTATAATAGTTGAGTATAAGTTTAATAGTGGGTTACGTTGTTATACACTCATAAGTGGTAATAATTGAAATGTAGACATAATTATCATGGAAAACGGTTGAATGCAAGTTAACATAATGGATAGTAATAATTGCAACGAATACAATTATCATGGAAAACAATATTATTGTACCAAAGCTCATGACATCAATACGTTAACATGGAAATCACCGTAGTGACATTGGTTGAGGAACAAATGTCCCTGTGGAAAGGTAACTTTCCAAGGTTACCCATTAAGTCAAATATAGTGCTATTGGTACCAAAAGTATAGGCACACCAACGGGAGTCATCACACCCCGATAGATCTATCCACAATATTCGCGTTCACTCGCAAGTGACTAATGATTCATGATTAAGAAATATTGGTAGTGGAAGGTACTTAGGCAATAATATATCTGGATAGCATATAGTTGGAAAAACACTTGCATTCATGGTTTAAGCATGTATCCCCTTACGGGTTTATAAAGTATTCAAAAGATTTAAAATGCGAGGCTATGAACTCACCTTAACAGGAAAATTTGATTGATGGCAAAAGTATATCAAGTGAAAGTAACGACCTCGTCATGCAACCTGGGGTAATATGTCAAGTCTTAGTTTGATTGTTTATTTTTCAAAACTTCATGAAGTTTATAATTTGATTTATTAATTTATGGAAATGTTATATCACTGTTCAGGCCATCATAATTCAGAGGTCATGTAGTAAACGTTTGAGGAGCCAGGACACTTTAAATCATAAATCCACTAAACTCGTCAAAACGTATACCTAAATGAAACCCCTCACATGAAGCTCCTTAGTAACATGATATGTTATAGTTTTAAGTTTTCTTCAAAAGCTAGTCGATGATAAGTTACGTTAAATATATAACGCAATTGATTTATAATGCGTCGATCGATGATTAATAACGATACACGTGTCGGGTTTTAATAAAATCAAGTTTTATAATATTTATATATATTTTTATAATTAATATAAAAATATTATACTTTATATTTTGCAAAAGTGGCAATATATACCCTTGATTTATAATTTTTACAAGTTTAGTCCTTTATATAAAAAGTATATATAATTTAAAACTTTAACTTTAGAACTTGGCAAAACAACCCCTCATAGTTATAACTTTGGAATAATGACATTTTCAGCCCCTCTAGTTATAAATTTCAGAAAGTTACGTTATATACCCCCTATGCATGAAAATATTTGCAAAGCAAATCCAAAATCCATAATTTTGATATTTTTGAAATCCAAAAGAGTTTTACAAGTTATGGCTTATTAAAATAAGCTAAAATAAGATGTTCTAACATAACAAAAGTTTTAGAAAAAGGATTCGTTAGCTAGAAAATCAAAATGGGTTGTTTTAGGGTTTTAACAAAAAATGCATGGGTTTTTGGTTTAAGGGATCAAACAAGAGTTTATATAGGATCATAAGGAAGCTTATTAAAGTTCTAGAATAGAAAATGAGCTTATTGAACAAGATTTGAGCTTACTTGAGCTTAAATGGGTCGTATGAGCTTATTTGGGTTCGTACGCCTAGAAATGGGTTTAAGGGCTTCTTTCTTTTGATTCTTAGCTTCAATTCTGATCTTAGGGACTCTTGAGACTTCTCTTAATCTTCTAATATTGCTAGGGAATGGCTAGAACTTCATTTAAGTGTGTAGGTTTGAGTTTGAAGGATGAAATGAAAGGGTGTGGGTGTTCGGCTTATATAGGGGTGAAACCAACATGGTGCCCAAGTTTCCTAACTTGGTGGCTAAGTATTCTTGGAGTGGGGATCAAGGGATGTAGAGGGTGAGTAAGGAAGGCTAGGAATGTAGCTTAGAGAGGTGTAAGGGTGCGAATGGACTGACAAGGGGTGTTTGTTTGCTTGGAGAGCAAGGGGTGATGAGATTAGTATGGGGGGTGGGGGGGGGGGGGGGGGGGGGGGGGTGGGTGGTTGCTTGGTGATGATAATGAGCTAGGGTGGTTGTTTGGTGGTGACAAGTAGCTAGGCAAGGTGGTGAACAAGGTGCAAGGGTGCTAGCTTGGTTTAGAATAGGTTTAAACTAGTTAAAGGGTTTTCGGGTTATTAGGGTTTTCGAGTTAGGGTTTTGGTTTAAATTCGAGTTAGGGTTAGGGTTTAGGATAGTTTAAGCAATTTATAATGTATTGATCATTAAGTGTTTGTAACTTGTGTTGAAAAGGTTGTACGAAATCTTGAAGCAAAATGGAGGGAAAATGGTAAAGTTTGAATTTATGCTTCATGGATTTGTACATTGTGCTTAAACGTGTTGTACCATGGTTTTGAAGGGAAGTATATTTCAGATATTATGCTATGATACTTGTACACATGCCTTGAATATTTGTACACTTGGTTTAAATGAAAACATTACATGAAATTAGGGTTTTTGGAATAAATGTTAACGTATAATGCTTGTTTTGAAATAACGTTGTAAATGGTACATTAAACGGATAACGTATTTGGTAAAAATGATATTAGGACATAGACTTGACATATTAGGATGTTTACATGATATAAACATATATATAGTTGGCATTGGTTGTTGCGTGAGCTCGTTTAGTTTAGAAATGTAAACTATGTTACATAATGGAATAAAGTAAAAAATTTCCCGTGAAAAAGTAGTATTTAATATAATATAAGTGGAAATTACAGTGATGAAAATTGTGGGTTGTTACAAATATCAACAATGATGCAGACAAAATCTGGTTTTCTAAGACCTAACGTGCACATCCATCACAAGAAGCAACACCACTATGATCTACATTCTAGGTTTCATACAATCATAAATAAACACAATAGGAGGTTTAGCCAAGCATGTTTTAAAGATAAAGCAAAACAATAAATCAACACAACACATAGACATTTTGCATGATTAAGTAAACCTTACTTGATTAAAACATGAGATTTGAAGAAGTACAATATGGTTTTTAGGCCCTAAATTGTCTCATACAGCTGAGCTGCTAAATGAACTAGGGTTTCAAACCCTCCTTTTATTACTAAAGTTACACACTGAAAACCCTAAAATCGGTTTGTTTATATAGGAAAAACGACGCGACGGCGTCACGTTTTAGTCGTGACACCGTCATATAGTAGAATCTTCTAAATCTGCGTTTGAGTCAGTGCGGGCTGACGCCGTCATGAAATGTTGTGACGCCGTCACTTAATAGGTTATGACGGCGTCGTGTATAGCTTATATACCGTCTTCAGGCCCGTGAGCACAAAATCTTCAGAGTCTTGGTGTTGGTCTTTGTAATCTCGTCGTTTCTATTTTCTTCTCCAAATGAGCCAAGGTCACGTGATAATTTATCCAAAGTCCTTCCAAATGAGAAATTACCTGAAAAGGAACGATTAAGTACGCATATTTGGGCATAATCACATATTTTGAGGTTAAACGACCCCAAAAAGTGTATAAAATGACACCTCATTAAATACCCCTACACTTGGGATTTGCTTGTCCTCAAGCAAATAGGCTTTTCTACCTAGACAATAACAATATGAGGGGTCATTTTACCTACTCTTTAAAAATATTTTACAACACAACCTTCTAGACCTCGTAATTAAAAGCACAGAAAGTATATACTAGCACCTCACACAAGTGTTTGGGATTTTCTCTTTCACTCGGGTGTATAATGAATTATAACATATGGGGGAAACAGAAAAATCACACTCATTACCTGTCATAGCATACAAATTACCATAGGCTTGGTAAAGGATCATACCTTCACCGCTAGGCGCAAGTATTAACCATTACTATCTAAGAGGTCTTTTAAAGGGTTGTGGGGTGTAAGTGTAAGATAACATATAATAGAAACGGAAACGGATGGGATACATTTGGGTGGTGTCTTTGGGTGAATTTGGAGTGAAAGGGTTAGCTAATTATTTTTACGAATACACGCTGGTTTGGTTGCTAAGCTAAGACTCGTATCGTAACGAAGATATACAAACTCTACCTAAACACTACAGTCAATCACTATTTTTTTTTCTTTTCTCATTTTTTAGTAACATAATACAACATGGGGGTTTATAACACGTACCCCTACACTTGAGCTTTTACATGCTCGATATTTACAATCTAACTAATGACCCGAATTAAGGTGGATCAAAATAACCTGGAGATCATTTGATAAACATATGGGGGTATTGACTTAACTTTTCTTCCCTATTCTTCCGTGAAATAAATACTACCATGAATCCTAATCGTCCCAAAACTGTATTTACAAGGATAAGGACTTAGCAACCGTGTACTCAATAATCAACTTGGGTTATAACACAATAATGTACTAAAAATGAGTACATAAAAGGTAGGCTAAGGATTTTTGGGTGTAACGATTGGTTTAAGGGTGACAATGCTCTTCATTAATAATTCAGCTTAACCAGAAAATTACGAGAACCGTGAAAAAGGATAGGCTCAGAGGGTTGTACTAGGGGTATCCTGCACTAAAGGTGAGTGCATGGCAAGGGTGTGGGATAGTTATATGATCGGTGTACCATCATGAACAATTACAGGTTTAAAACATGGGTTAATCCTAATGCCTCTTATCAAGCAAATCCTAATACTTACTATGCGGTCTCGGGATGCATCACAAAAACAAGTTCTAGAATTTAATATGCTACCGGTACACTCTCATAATCCTAAAATAACCGATACCAATGTTCCAAAAAAGGCGACAAAACCACGCATACACATCCATAACGACGGAATAGACACACATGATTGCTCACTCCTTAACTCGAACAAGCTAAAGTATAATAATCTAAGGCGAACCTCACATTGTGGGGGTGGAAATTTGAGGGTTTTTGTCTAGTCATATAAATTTCCTATCCATGGACCGCAGTAATAACTCGGTTTTCGTTGGTATGTGTCGAGTAAAAAAAAGAATTGGTAAAAATCACGCCTTTTAATGCTATGTTTTCGATATATTAGCCCATATTTTTAAGGACAAAGCAAATGACAAATGAAAGATTAGTTTTTAAGGCTTATTTTCCCCCTACACTTATTTTGAACTTTTCCCCCAATGTTCTCTAGAAGTACCCGTTAAACACAGATAAAGGAAAAGAAAATAAGGAAAAGAAACTAGTACTCCCTTGGTTTACTCAATAATGGATAAGAAACATGCGATAACTGGTTAAATCTTCCTCTGAGAATCATCCAATGAAACTTCCTAAGAACTTTCGAGCTTCTCCTCATCAAATATAACCTGTAATCAAAGACAAAGACAACTATACCAAGCATAAAATGTGCGTTTCACCAATATACAATGTGAATTTAGGGTTCGACTCGATAGATAGGATGAAAGAATTATTAAACTCATCAGGTCTTTGCAGGCAGAAGAACACATATATTAAATGTTGTGCAAGTTTTATTTTCAAACATAGATATAGATGACATTGGTAGAGGTTGCGTGAGCTCGTTTACTTTAGAGATGCAAGTTACGTTGCATAATTAGATAAAGCAAAATTTTTCTTGTAAAAGGTGGTATATATAATAGATGAATATTACAGTGCATCTAATTTAATAGATGAATAATTATATTGATGAAAATTACGGGTTGTTATAGTAGGGGTACGTGTTATAAACCCCAAGTGATGTATTATGTCATTTAATCAAAAAATATAGAAAAGAAAAAGAAAAGAGAGTGATGTAGAGTTGTGTAGAATTTGTATATCTTCGTCCGAGTCTTGGCTTAGCAACCAAACCAAAGTGTATTCGTGTAAATAATTAGCTAACCCTTCCACTCCAAACTCACCCAAAGCCACCCAAATGTATCCCATCCATTTTCGTTTCCATTATATGTTATCTTACACCTACACCCCACAACCCTTTATAAAGACCTCTTAGATAGTAATGAATAATGCTTATGCCTAGCGGTGGAGGTTTGATCCTTTACCAAGCCTATGGTAATTTATATGCTATGACAGGTAATGAGTGTTGATTTTCCGTTTCCCCCTTATGTTATAATTTATTATACACCCGAGTGAAAGAGAGAATCCCAAACACTTATGTGAGGTGATAGTATATACTTTCTGTGTTGTTAATTACGAGGTCTAGAAGGTTGTGTTGCAACATATGTTTAAAGAGTAGGTAAAATGACCCCTAATATTGTTATTGTCTAGGTAGAAAAGCCCATTTGCTTGAGGACAAGCAAATCCAAAGTGTAGGGGTATTTGATGAGGTGTCATTTTAATATATTTTTCGGGTCAGTTTAACATCTAAATCACGAATCTATGCCCAAAATAGGTACTTAATCATTCCTTTTTAGGTATTTTGCATTTGGAAGGCATTTTAAAGAAATACACGTGACTTGGACTTATTTAGAGAAGAAACAGACAAGACTACAGACCTACACCAACACTGCTCAAGAATTTCTCTATAGTGGCTGGAGACAGCGTCACATATACAACGTGATGCCATTACCATAAAGATCAAGACGGCGTTACATGATTCCACAACGACGTCAGAGCATACGACCCAACCTATTATCTAGAATATTCTCTTTCATGACGGCGTCACGATTAAAATGCGAAGCCATCACAACGATTTTCCTATATATACAAACTCGAATTTAGGGTTTTGGGTGTGTAACTTTAGAAATAAAGAGGCATGTAACCTTAAGTTTGTATTAGCATGCTGTTAGGGATGAATTAGGCCCTAAAAACCATATTGTACGTCCTTTAATCATGTTTTAATCAAAGTAAGGTTTATTTAATCATTCAATATGTCTATGTGTTGTTTGACTCATCTATGTTCTTGCTTTATCTATAACATGCTTGGCTAAACCTCTTATTGTGTTTATTTATGATTGTATGAAACTAAAAATGATGTTAGATCTTAGTGGTGTTGCTTCTTGAGATAGATGTGCATGTTAGGTCTTAGAAAACCAGCTTTTTTCTACGTCGCTGTTGATATGTCTAGGGAAACATGATTGTGTAGAAAGGATACCATCGGGTAACAGTCTTCATACTACCTTTCCCCCTAATATGGTTGATCCACTTTTAATATATTTCACATGCACTTAGTGTACTCCTAGGGGCCTTGTAATAGTCTTCATACTACCTTACTTGTGCGTTGCTCTAGCGGAATACTAAGTAGACGGCGGGTTCGTGTAATTCGTTCATGACTTAGGAAATAATTACACAGATCATCACAAGGGTGACAAAGCAACAACACTAGGAGAAGCAATCTAGGGAGTAATACATGATTAAATAAACATAGTCTTTTATCTTATTATTATCACTAATTGGTTTAGATTTATATTTAGTTAATAGCTAAAACCAACCAACTCTCCAATTATATGATTTACTTGCTTTCCATAAAACATAAAAACACAAAAATAATCTTCTTCCAACCCTTAGAATTCTGTTAGAACATGATCAAGCCTTCCCATCCTATTCCTCGAGTGAACGATAACAACCCCCTATGTCTTGCCTGTACTACTACTACAACGATTAGGTGCTCTGCCTAGGGAGTTATAAAACTTCGTGTAGAAGTCCTACGACGACCGCATCAGCTGCACCAACGACGCCAACTGAAGTGAGACAATTTTTAGGATTGGCTGGATACTACCAGAGGTTTATTAAAGGTTTTTATTTTATTTCTAATCCACTCACCAAATTTACTCAGAAAGATAAGAAGTACGAATGAGGTAAGGAATAAGACGAAGCATTCTAGTTGCTAAAGTAAAAGTTGTGTAGCGCACCGATCTTAGCGTTGCCTGAAGGAACATAAGATATCGTGGTTTATTGTGATGCATCACTTAAGTGTTATGGAGCCGTGTTGATGCAACGGGAAAAGGTGATAGCGTATGCTTCCCGATAATTGAAGACTCATGAAGAGAATTACACTACTCATGATTTGGAGTTGGGAGCCGTTGTTTTTACTCTTAGGTTGTAGAGACATTATTTGTATGGAATGAAGTGTGTGGTTTTCACCGATCACAAGAGCCTACAATATATTATGAATCAGAAAGAGCTTAACATGAGACAATGTCGTTGGATTGAGTTGTTAAGCGATTATGATTGTAAGATTTGTTATCATCCTGGAAAAGCGAATGTTGTGGCTGACGCCTTGAGTCGCAAGGAAAGGATTAGGCCATTACATGTTCAAGCTTTGATGATGACTGTTCACAACGATCTACCTAAGCAAATCCTTGAAGCTCAAAAGGAAGCGATGAAGAAGAATAATGTGAAGGTCAAAAATTTGGGGAGATTGATTAAGCAAATATTTGAGTTTAGCCCCGATGGAACGCGTTGTTTTGGAAACCATCTTTAGTTGCCGCGATTCGGTGGATTGAGCGATTTGATTATCCACGAGTCGCATAAGTCCAAGTATTCTATCCATCCGGGATCAAACAAGATGTATCAAGATTTGAAGCTGTTATATTGGTGGCCAAATATGAAAGCTGATATTGCCATTAGCAAGTGTCTGACTTGTGCGAAGGTTAAAGCTGAGCATCAGAAACCATCTGGGTTGCTGCAATAACCTGAGATTCCTGTTTGGAAATAGGAAAGGATTACTATGGATTTTGTTTCTGGACTTCCAAGAATGCTGAGTGGGTATGATACGACATGGGTTATTATCGATCGATTAAACAAATCAGCTCATTTCCTACCGACGAAGAAGATTGATACTACTATGAAGAAACTCACGCAACTTTACTTGAAGGAAATTGTGTGTAGATGTTGTGTTCCTATTTCGATCATTTTGGATCGATACAGCCATTTTACGTCTAGATTCTGGAGATCGCTTCAAAGAGCGTTGGGGATGAATTTGGATATGAGTACCACTTACCACCCTCAAATGGATGGTCAAAGCGAAAGGACTATATAAACGCTGAAAGATATGTTACGTGCATGCGTGGTTGATTTTGGAAGTAGTTGGGATCGACATCTGCCATTAGTCGAGTTCTCATACAACAATAGTTATCACATGAGTATTAAGGCTGCACCATATGAGGCTTTGTACAGACGGAAATGTAGATCACCTGTTTGCTGGAGTGAGGTTCGAGACAGTCAACTTACTGGTCCAGAAATGATTCATGAAATGACAGAGAAGATCGTTCAGATTATGAACCGCTTGTTAACTGCCCGTAGTCGTCAGAAGAGCTACGCAGACAAAAGAACTAAACCGTTGGAATTTAAAGTGGGTGATATGGTACTGCTCAAGATATCGCCGTGGAAGGGCGCTGTGCGTTTTAGAAAGCGCAGAAAGTTGAGTCCATGTTACATTAGGCCTCTAGATTTTAGCTAGAGTTGGTCATTGTGGCTTATACAGTTGGGAGTTACGCTGAAAATTGAGAAGGGATTCATAGTACTTTTCATGTTTCGGATCTCAAGAAATGCTTAGCGGAAGGCGACATTGTCGTTCCGATGGATGAGATTCAACTTGATGATAAGTTGCACATGATTGAAGAGCCAGTGGAAATTGTTGATCGAGAAGTTAAGCGACTTAAGCAAAGTCCAGCGATACCTATCGTTTTTTTTTTTTTTTTTTTTTTTTTTTTTTTCTTTTTTTTTTTTTTATTTTTTTTTTTTTTTTTTTTTTTTTTTTTTGTTTATTTTTTTTTAAGAGTTCGTTGGAATTCGCAAAAGGTCTAAAATTTACTTGGGAACGTGAGGATCAGATTAAGAATAAGTACCCTCATCTCTTTACGAGTAATGATGAAGCGAGGAAAAGCGGATAAGTCGAGTTAAGCACCGGGACGACGCTCCCTAAAGGAGGGGAGAATGTAACAACCCGAGTTTCAGGTCAACGTTTATCCCGAGCTATGATAATTATTTTACTACGTAATTGATTTTAGTCGTTTATGCTATATAAGGTTTGGTGAAAATTTCCATTTATTGGGAAATTACAAGCCGTGATTGAGTTTCTATTTGTTTTTAGCGTCTGAGAAAGTTAGAAAAATTTATATTGTCGCTCCGAGAGCGTGATTATTTTATTTTTGTATTTTATGGCTTTTCCCCGAGTTTTTGTAAAAACCGTGTTTAAAAGTCGTGTTTTACGTGATTTAATGTTTTAAACTAATATTATTGGGACAGAATAAAAATATTTACGAATGTGGTGTGACCCGAGTCTTTGGTCGGCTAAAATAACGAAACAAATAACTTTGTACTAAAAATAGAAGGACTTTAAGGAAGGAGAGACTAAAAGTGTCAAATGGCCAAACTTATTTCCTATATAAAGCAACACATACACGCATTTTTACTCTTTACAAAAATTTTGTTTTTCCTTGTCCTCCTTTCCTCCTCCACGACCGGTCACCATAAACACCACCTAAATCCGACTAATTTCTGACATGCAATACAATCCGAATACAAAATATTAATCCTCTCATCAAGGCCTACATATCCACTAGAAAATCCCACAAGCAATAAGTAATTTGAAAGTTAGAAATAAGTTTGAGTTCATGTGATTTTGATCTAGAGGAGTGTTTAAGTTCTAGATATGTTAATATAACTTGGTTTTGGATTAAAAAAGTTTTGGTTAGTTTGTTTGGGTGTGGCGTCCGAATTCGAACCAATAATGGGAGCCAAAACCAATTTTTGTTATAGCTTTGTGAGTATTCTAGTTATATTCTAGTGTGATTAATTTGATGAAATTGCGTGTTATATGTTATATGCTATAGGATTCAAGTGTGAAAATTTTTGAAAGTGTATTTTATTGTTGATTGAAGTTTGATGGTTTTGGTACACTTAAATAGGCTAGTTAAACATGTTTTGATAGTTGGTTTAAGTCAAAAATGTCATTTTAATGGGTTTTGAGTTGACTAAGTTTAACCGCCCCCTAGCGTGTCGAGAAATTTTTGAGTTATTTTTGATAATGAAAAGTGATAGAGTTCGCCTTTAGCTACGTTTCGCTAGGTGTCTCGTCGCGTAACTCTTAATAACAAACGTTTTACGGCCAAATTAAGATTGGTAATTTTGGTGTAAAAGTCAACTACGAGGTTTGACTTTTAAAAGTCAAACTTGCGTAAACTTATGTAAAATAAAAAATAGAAATTTTAATTATTTTATAATAACAAAGGGTCGTACTGTTAGATTAATAAATATGAAATATGAATTTCGGATAATATCATAATGTAGTTAATTAATGATGAAATATGAAGTTCGGATTATATTATCCTTACTTTCGACTTTCTAAAAATAGAAACTTTATAGTAAACGTTGTGATATTGTTAGTGCGTCAAAGTAAAATGTTTTGCGTCGCACTGGAGATTGTGAGTATGAGATTGTATATACGTAATAGGTTATATAAAATAGATGCAGTATGCATATACGAATTATTTTTACTTATAGTCCACGTACCGTATATATGTATTATATATAGGGTCGCTGTTAATACGTGAAGTTAGGTGCCTTGTTGATTTGATTGAATTGGAATCTTTCTGCTTAAGGTGATTTCATAGTCCTTTTTAAATCTTTTGATTGTTTTATAAAAACACGAAGGGGATACATGTTTGTTTTATAAATCGAGCACATATGATTTTATGGTATGCTGGACCCGATTATGAGAATGTTTCCGCATAAGTAGCTATTGTCGAAGTCCATTATTTCATGAACCGTTAATTACCTTACGAGGTGAACGCTAATGCATTAAATAGATTTATTGGGTTTGACAACCCCATCCGAGGCCTGAATCCTTGTGAACACCCTGTCAAACGGACGTTTTGTATTTAGAAGTAGTAGGTATATGACAATAATACCTTGTTCTGGGGCAAATTGACATATGAAAAGATATATGTATTGTTAACATTCGGTGTCATGAGCTTATTCCGTGAAACAAAAGAGATGTTATACATTGTATTCGTTGCAATGTTTTCCCGAGAACTAATTATGTGTTCAAAGATTATTTCTTATTGATCATTTTAAACTCTATGAATTTTACTCAACAATTTTGTTGACGTTTTAAACATGTTTTATCCTAGGTAACCAAGGATGAAGGTAACGATGGCATGGAGGTGTCGTATGTGTGATGATTTGGTGAAAGACTACTTGTGTGTTCCTTGTTTTTCAAAAACAATATCCTAATTTGAAACAATTGTCTTTCAAATGTTGTAATGGTTGTAGTTACGATTCATGTGGGGACCTAAACGCATATTCTCTGATTAAATAATGGAACACATGTTTGTAAAACGTCTCATTTGGGTTGTTTTCTATTATCTTGGTGTATTGTGCTATTTAGTAACACCCATTGTAATTTTTGCTGCGCAATCCAAAAATGAGGGTGTTATAGATACACATCTCCACCACTAAAGCTAAGGAGTAATAAGTCTAGAAAGGTAAATTGGGTTTATTGAAAGGCTTAGGGTTTGATCATTCTTTCTAATCTCTAACCGATACTAATATGCCAAAATAGCGGACAAAGTCACAAATGCACGAATAAATCCATGCACGCGACACTTGCAATTTCTCTCATCTTAACTCGAATAAGCTAAAGTATAGGACTAGTAATCTTCACCAAAAGTACCACACCAAAAAGGGCGACGAAAATACATATACACATCCATAATGATGGAATCGACAATAATGAATGCTCACTCCCTCATTTGAGTTTTGTCAAAGGTTAGGATGAAGAATGATATAGGGTATGGATCTTCTAATCCTTACATCAATAGTAATGAACTGACAAGGTGGACAAAATCACATATACACATCCATAACGACAAAATAGACATATGTGATTGCTCGCATCCTCATTCGAGCAAGACTAAAGATTAGAACTATGAATGGGAAAGATAACTGATGTTAAATAAAAAGAACAAACAAATAGATTAAGTCACATAAGGATAAGTTGCTAGTAACTTTCTTGACCATCCCTTGAAAAAGACACAAAATAAATACTAACTCACGCTTTAACACGGAATACTCACGCTTTAGTAGACACGAATTAGGCTCTTTAAATGCCTCGATCAATAGATAGATCAACAACCTTAGTTGGCGTTGCCATAATGGCCAAATCTAAAACATCCATAATATACATACTATACAACATAAGTGGTGATATCGACCACTTTATACAAGAAGATACATTTTTGGTTTATTTCAACCAACATACAACAAAACTCTACAACTTGCTTTTTTGAATTTTTCTCTTTTTTGATTTCTTTTTAAACATATACATACACGAATTTCGTGTATTTCACCGTCTCACGATCATAATAGCTCTGGATAATTTATCCATAATCTTCAATACTTCGGATTTAAAAATAATAGTGAAAGTAGTTAAACACATGAAAATCAAAGACTAAAAATATACACTACTTTTGCATTCCCATTGCATTGTGCAATTTCCCGACATAACCAAGGATATAAAATACGCCCTCAAACACAAGAAATACAATACTTTACACAAAAGTGACTAGCAACCGACTAAGGACTTAATCTAATAGTGTAGGCTAAGGTGTAAAGATGTAACGAAACTGATGCGTATTTATTTTTAAATACACTTTTTATCAAGTTTTAAATTTATAAAACTCAATCTACCTGACAACGCACTAACGGGCAGAGAACCCGATCATGGGTAGTACAAAAGTGGTAAATTCAAGGTCGTTCCCAAGAGCTAAGTTGCAATTAGTTTTAATTTAAAATGTCACGGTTTTGAAAATGTTTTTAATTTGATTTAAGACAACAATAAATTAAAATGCAGGAAATTAAAAGTATTAAAGATATCAGGGGAGAAAACGTCCTAGCCTAGTCATTTCATTACTACTGTTATGAATACATTTTCTTGTGCAATGTCAAACTATGGTTTCATTAGTGGTTTCTAAATTCGACAAACCATAATAGGTATATTTAGTCTGCCTTATGCTTCCTGCGATCCCGAATCCCCTAAGTTATCTAGAAGGCAGGGCATCTAGGTTACAGTGATTAATCCCAACTATTCCCAAAACTTATCTAATAACCTAAACAGATTATTACCCCCTCTGAAAGAGTTCATGTGCTTTTTAAGTATATTAAGTAATAAAGGCAGTAACTGGGTTAGTTCCTACACTAGGGATGGAGTGCCAATTCCTCATAGTACCCAGTTAATCCCATGTTCAATTGTTAGTCTAGTAATAGGACTAACATGATGCAAACCACCCGCAATACTACCAAAACCCAAGATTACACGATAGTCAAGGAATATCTCACAAAACAATAATTCAACAGGAAACAAACATCATAACAACAGTAACTACATAACTCGGCCAGCACTTCAAGTGCTTAGCCGCTCATAGCAATAGCAACACAGCAAGAAATAGAAGAAATCATATATTGAAAGCTCATAATTCTTACAGTATTCGTATTTCAACGATTAAATACAAAAAGTAATGTAAATGTGATCTCCCTTGGACTCCAGGTGGAATTCTTTGAAGATTGGAAGTCTTGATCGCCTCTCGAGCTGGCTGTGAAGGAAGTGATGTCGGAATGATTGAATGAGGCCTCTATTTATAAGCTTCGATTTGGTTATGGCGTAATCAATATAGGTGTTACGCCATAAACTTCATAACACGACTTTCCATATATTAAGTATTAATTTGTTACGGCGTAACCATATGCCTTGTTACGCCGTAATGTCTTGATCTACTTTCCATAATTCAGGATCTTCGTTGTTACGATGTAACCAATAGGCATGTTATGCTGTAACATTAACTCGGGGAAGATTTCCTTCCATAATAATGGTTACAACGCAACCAAATATGTGGTTACACCATAAAGTCTTCCTAAATGACGTGTCTTGCTTAAAATATGTTACGACGTAACCCTTCGAGGAGATTACGCCGTAACGGCTTCTAGGAATCTATAAATCTTTACATTTTTAGTCCTTTTCCCATGTTTCTTGTCAATTACCTGCATTTTACCTGAAAACTACAAAATAACAGAAAATATCTTGTTTTCAAGTGTTAGTGAAACATTTGCAAGTAATCTAGGGGGTAAAATGACACTAAAAAGTATTAAATATTTGATGTTATCAAATATCCCCCCCACTTGACTTCTGCTTGCCCTCAAGTAGAACTTGTTAGAATAATTTATAAAAAGATTTCTCAGATATAACTCTAAGAAATGAATTCATAAAATACTTATGCTAGAAAACATCAAAGCTGAACACCTCACGAAAAGGGGATAAAATTTCACTCAACTCTCGACTAGTCTATATGTTTCATTTTTGGGGTGATCGCTCAATCGCACAGTCATAGCATGTATTCTATCATAAGCTTGATTAGTTTATAAATCTGCACCAGTTAGAATTAGGGTCTAAACACTTCTTAAAGGCAACAAGGGTAACATGGATTAATAGGGTGATATAAGGGTTAGGATAGATATAGGATACATATTTAATGGTTGTTAACATAAAAACATAAAACAAATAGTCAAATACAAACCTAAGGTATCCATTACTGGCTACTGTCCATCCATACTCCAAGTTTTCAAGCACGAAAATCTGATCATATCATCATGATGGGCTAGCTCATAATGAGATGTTGCAGAGCATGCTAACCCATTCTTCATACATTGGATGGCTTATAGTTGCACCATCCTCCAAAACACTAGGTGGGTTATAGTTGCACCACCTTTATACATGTTGGTCTCATAACACGTAACCAACATCAAGAGTTATCAAACTAAGTGGCTTATAGTTGCACCACTTTTTTATATATTTTTTTACATATCTCCTGTACACAATAATACATCCCCCTACTTGAGATAAACAGAATCAAAAGTGATAGAACCGGAGGGGTGGGTCTTCTATGATCAATATAATATGTCATCAATGAAAGTGCCAATCTTTAAACCCATTTCCCTGAACCATGGACTTTGGTAGCCAGAAATTTCAACATATAGATAAATATAGACTACAGGGTTGGCTAAGGCGAAATGGTGAAATGAAACATATAATATGGGGTGAACATAGGTTTCATCTAAGTCAACTGGAATAGTCTATTCAGAGATTACTCTCCTTTTGATCGTTCCAGAATATTAAATGTAACCATAACAAGATAGGTTTAACAAGGGTGATCTAGGGGTATCTTGCACTAATAATGAGTGCAACAAAAGGGTTTATCACGGGAGGTCGACAAGTCAGTGTGACAAGTCAATAAACACACACATATAGGCTTTTTAGGTGAATTCCTAAATGTCTCCTTCGTGAACTATCTATTCCTGCGAATCAATTAGCTCTCAAAATGATGTACATGCCAAGTTCTAATGTTTACAATACTACCGGCACACTCAATATTTTGGTGGATTTTTGTATAATATGATGAAAATAGAATATTAGGCTTAAACCTCACTAAGTAATAATAAAGGATAATGTGCATTCGGCAAAGATTAATTCTAGTTTATTTAAGAAAAACATGTCAAAAATTTTAAAATTGGCATAATTTTCAAAGAAAAGTAGAAAATCAAAGGCAAAACATTCGTCAAGTCATAATTATACTCCCATCCCCCTACTTGAATTGTAAAATGTCCCTATTGTACATTAAGGAAATGAAATAAATATGAAAGAGTAGAATTAGGACAAGAAACTCCCTGAGCATTGCTTCAAACATGTGAAATATGATGAATTGGCGGAGGACTTTAGATAATATCCGTCTTTTAGCAAGCTCTTTATCTCTTGTGATCACAAAAACAAACCAAAGCATAAAATTGTTCTACAAGAATTATGAAACTTATAGGAAATACAAACCTAACTCACTTTCGTAGGAATCACAGTTGCATTTAGCATATGCAACAAGCCTTTTAAACCACTTATGGCCCAAGTGGACAAGCGAAGTCTCATGAGGGATTACAGAGAACATACTCACAAAGTTCATTTAAATGTACAAGGTTTAGACATGTTAAAAACTTAAGTTTTAAAGTTTTTCAGAAGAAGGTTACGGCGTAACCCCGGTGGTTACTCCGTAATCATGTGGTTTTCAAAAACTTGAATTTAAGGTGTTATGACGTAACCTTATACAGGATTACATCGTAATTATATGGGTTATGACGTAAGCATAAATGTTACCCCATAACTGCTGCAAAACCAGCAAAGTTACCATATAATTACGAATCGAGTCGGTCTTGAAATTTTCCTCCTAGCTGTTGGAACCTGCAAAACAAGTGAAAAACATACAAACCAACTAATGAAGCATAAAAGACAGGCATGGGGTGCCTCCCATGAAGAGCTTGTTTTTGTTTGAGTCACGAGCTTGACTTTAGCCTTATTTACCAAGTAATAGGGTGTTCCTCCCCTCACTTGAAATCAAGTGCGAGTGAGAGTAGCAATGAACACCATGATTGTATAAATTTGCTACTGGGTAGGAAAATGATAAATTAGAACCATACTTCTGATGAGATTTCATTTCCCTTATTGTCATACTGGTTTCGCGTGATGATTGGCTCACTTGGTGTAGTAATTTCCGAATGAAGGTCTCACAATCACGTGTCTTTATATCTGAGAGCTCCATTACATACTTAACAGGGTTATCATTTGCTTTTTCGACAACCTTTGTAAAATCAGAAAACTCCTCCTTGAATTTGTTCAATTGCTTGTCAAAAATAAGATTAGTAGCCGGTGCTACATAATCGTTATCGGGCGGTGTGATGTGAACTGTCTGAGGGGTCAAAGGTTGCATCATGCCATCATTTAGAGGAATATTATACTCCTGTTCCTTTTCCCTTATAGTTTTCTCCTTATCATGGACTGGTCCTAGTGGCATTACTGGTTTAAGGTTGGGTAAAATGTGTATGGTAGGTGTGAAAAATTTCCTAAGCCTTTCTACATCCTTATTTGTAATGTCCCAACCAACATCCACGTCCCCTTCATCTTTCTGAGCCTTTACTTTATGAACTTCCTCAGGATTTCCAATCATGCAAACAGCTTCGCAAGTTCTGTATGGGCTACCCATTTGTTCTTATGAATGTCCTAGAAATGGCGTAGGTGGTAAGTCACGAGGAACCGGCTCATTCATGTTTTCCTTACCGATTGTCGTTCTTGCCTTTACTTTTTCTCTTGTATTAGTGAGGATTGTTTGGGTTAATTGATAAGCTTCTTCATGCAGGTACTTTGTTATGGTTTTAAGTGCCTTTATGTTTGATTATGTGTTTTCAAGGATTTTCCTAATCCTTTCATCATCTGCAGCCTATTTTTTAATTGATTCTTTATAGAATTTAATGATGGTTACTTCCAAGGATTTCATATACTGAATCTGCTCAATTGCCTTGTCCTTTTTTTGAAAGGACACTCGTTGGTTGGATGAGCACCTTTACTGGCTTGAATGGCATAATTTTCTTTAGGTTTCTTTGTATCAAGGTAATCCAATCTATCGTTAACATATTCCCTAGTGGTTACTTCTTCATATTAATTATGTGAATGGTCTGCCATGACTTGTATTGATTCCAGGACTTGAGTTGGTATCATCAGAGGAATGAATCCTTTAGAGTCGAGCATTATTCGGGTAGAGATGTCTAATCTAGTGTAGAGGATATGAACCTTCTATTGACAGTTCAAATCATGAAACGGACATCTGTAAAGGAGATCATTGTATCTCTCCCAAGCATGATACAATGTCTCGTCCCTCTTGTCACACCCTGCCAAGGCAGAAACGTGAGGCGTAAACAAGAATGGATATCATCACAACACATGGTGTCTATATAAAGAATACTAAAATGAAAACTAAAG
>BQNB010104604.1:3271-23782 GCA_026074375.1 Tanacetum coccineum | reverse complement strand
CAAATTATAGTATCTTACAAAAATTCCTGTCGTGTTAATGATACAAAATCACATACGGCTTGGCATCTTTTTGCCTTGCGAAAGACTGGAATTTGTTACATTTTGTATTTGTGAGTCCGAAATGGTATACATTCGTTGTTTCCGGCCAACCGGTAAACTAGCAAGTGCTACTTGCCCGAACGGGGATGTTATCCCAAATAGATCTATTCATAACATTCACGCTCACATAATGCAATTTACAATTACATCTATGCAATTAACAGTTCATGATGATGGGCATAGTGGGTTATAGCTACTTAGGCAAACTCGTAATATTTGAATTTAAAATGTACTTGCAGCCAGTTTGTAAAACAAACATGATCTCATCCCCGAGATTTGATAAATGATTGAAAAGTATAAAAGTGGGGACTATAAACTCACATCAAGTAATGATAACGTAGAAGCAAGGTAGTGGCACGAAAAACGATGCAAAAGGCTTTATTCGCAACCTATGAATAAATAATGCATATTTACTAATCGGAAAAATACTAATATAAATACTTGCAATCATGTCCCTAGTGTGTGCTTGAACTTTATTTAAATTGATGACATTTGAAAGTAGTTTCTTGCTTAAAAATGATCAACTTTATCGGGTCAATGTGGTCAAACCATAAGTATATAATTTACGACTTTGGGCATTTAAGAAACTAGGTCGTCTATACTTTAAAATATTAGTTTAGGTCAGTCCTTGGTTTGGTCTCTAAGTACGTTAAACAATTAGATGAAATATTGATGTTTACTATTTGAGTTAAACATATATATTATTAAGTTTTATTATGAAATGTCGTAGAGTTTTCTAATTAAATTCTGGTTTCGTTAATTGACGATATGGAAAAGTAAAAACATATTTAAAATCTCAGCTGGGTTGTCTACGACATTCGTTAAGTGAATTTTGTCTAAATCTGTCGTTTAATGTGTAAAAAAGTGGACTAAACATACGTGTTTCGCCACGGCAGTTTTATACTTAGAAAAATATTGATGATGTAGCTTATTTTCAACATGTGCTGGTGCGTGGCCCGAATTTTAAGAGCGATTTGCGGGTTCGTTACTTATCGTTAGAACAGATTAAAACTACCTTAGTAGTCTACGTTCTAGTGTCTATAATTTACATTTTATAAGTTTCGCATGAGGTGGTCATTATCTAGGTCGAAAGCGAGTCGAAACATGTGTGTGTGCGCTGTGCATAACAACTAGGTGCACACAAGGTGTTCGACAAAATGTCGACACCAGTTGATAAGTATGCCTCTTTTATGCGCGAATTGTGGATTGGTTACTAAACGAAATTGGGTGAGGTTTGTCCTAGATTATAAGTAGTACATCTGGTTTAAAGTAATAGTTAACGAAAATGAGTGATTTTTATTCCCCATTAAAGACGACACTTCAGGCTTTATTTAACATAATTTAGTTCGTTATTCCTTCTAGTAAATTCATCATAATAATTCATAGAAAAGTGCTCGCTGGCTGTTTTACAAAAGGGGGCAAAGTGGCAGTTTTACACATATAACTTTGAGACCTTGTAACTTACTATTTTTATCTTACGAATACATAAGTGATTATAGGGCATACAAAGGGCAAATACACCTTGTTTATTATGTCCTATTATGAAAATTATTAGTCAGATTTTTATGCTCCATGTCTAGAAGGTTCGAATAGTGTACGACAAAATGTTACAAAGTGTGGATGCGTTAACAAAGAGGGCAAAAAATGACAGTTTTGCACGCTCGATTTATTATTAACTTCTTACTCACTTTACCGAAGTTATGGATTTTAGGGCGTATATTCCTTTCATGTCCTATTTTGAATTAACAAAGTGTTAGTTTTTTTGGACTAGTCCAGTTGCCGAATAACATACATAAAATCAAAGGCGTGGGCTGCGTTTTACATTATCAATACATATACGTTTTTCTTTCTATTAAACCAACGCGTCTAAGCTACAAAGGGGCTGAGTTCTCACTTATACCATAGATCTATACATGGCTCTCATACTTATTAACACTTTACAATTTATAAAAGCTCACCTACCCAACCTCCAATCACCCCATAAAAAATCTTAACTTATTATAATGTTATTTGATTTTATATCAGAAGGTATACAAAAAGGGTTTTCATTCTTAATAGTTTTAAGCACACTCTATGGGAACAAAGATAGCATAATATAGAGGAGTAAAAAGGAAGTGACTGCTCACAGAAAAACATAAGGATGAATGCGTTAAGAGCTCGACCCAAGAATAATGATGATCTCACGTGGTCTTTCACCTCACACGCATACACGACTCAAACACTCTAAACCAATGATTTTTCCCTAACTCTTTACACCCTTATGATCCCGAACTACCCTGTTCGTTTGCTTGTATGCCTTCGTCGACCAAAGAGAAGCCAAAAGATGGGTTTAGGGTTAGGGTTTTCTAGGGTTTAGATGACCTTGTATTTGTATGAGGGGTGTTTGTTGTTGTCGAACCAGATAGTAGAGGAAATAAAAGGTGTGAGAGTTGGTGATTTGTAGTTAGGGTAAACTTATGATAACACCAAACTCAACCAAGGTTTTTATAACCGAATAGAAGGGTAAGAAGACTAGTCAAAAGGATACTCACAAGCTTATGTAACTAAATTTTGGGTAAGCATCTGGTATAGGAACTAAAAGTGGTTAACTTTTGATTTCATAGAAGCAAAACCAAGATGATAGCAGCCTACATATCACGAGTGTGTGTGGGTTTTAAAAAAAAGGTTATGGGCTTTTATCCAAGGGTTTTTAGGGTTAATGTTAAATGGGGTTTAGCATCTTTTAAGCATCATAGGGTTTGAGGGATTTTAAACAAGGGAATACACGATTTGTTTGCTAGATTGTAGGAGTGTATGGGTTTTTATCCTAGTTTTATTTAGTTTCTTAGTTTATAGAAGTTAAAACTTTGGTGTAGTTTGGTTTAAGGAGTTTTTACTTTGATAAAATAAAATAAATGCGACCAAGTAACTTTCTTGTCGTGAAAAATAAATTAAATGACGAATACGAAGGGGTCAAGTAAGGTCTTAATGAGTTTAGGTTACGTCTTTAGCTAAACGTTGAATTTCGATGCCTACGCGATTTAACTAGTGTGGTTTAAATGGAAGTAAACACACAAACCCAATAAATAAAAAGGAAAATGAAATAATTGGGATCGTAATATGACCTGAAAACACGGGGTGTTATAATTCCCCTCTCTTCTCTCTCTATATACCACGGCACAAACACACTCTTGGTATGGTTTTTGTGTTCTTGTTTTTCAATCACTTTGTATCTAGTTTATTCAAGGTGAATTCTAAGGTTACGGGGTTAAGACTAGCATCTAATTTTTATACAAGGAAGTGTAGTGTGGATACATCATAGAGGTGATCTCCATTGATCACTTAGTTTCATTGGAAGTGTGGTGTTAAGGTGAAGGTCACCATTTGATTCTACCGATCACGCTACAAAGGTATTACTTTTCTTGTATTAACTTTGATTGATCATATGACTCTATGGATCCATTGTTTGGTGATTTATCCATTGCGTTTAATTATTAATAATATGTTAAATCACCTACAATGTTATCCTTGGTATTAGGATTAAACATAAAAGTAACGGGATATCAATTTCTTAGTCTTATTATATTGAGAAGTTACTGAAGAAATTTAATTACTTTGATTGCACTCCAGTAAGTACTCCTATGGATACAAGTGAGAAGTTGATGCCCAATAATGGCTAGGTTGTATCTCAACTTGAGTATTCTAGGGTGATTGGTTGTCTAATGTATGCCATGACTTGTACAAGGCCTGATATTGCTTTTGCAGTGGATAAACTGAGTAGGTATACTAGTAATCATGGTACTCAACACTGGCAAGCAAATCAATGAGTACTAAATTACTTGAAGAAAACCATAGACTATAAATTGACATATACTAGTTATCCTTCAGTGTTGGAAGGTTACACTGATGCAAGCTGGATCATCAACTCTGAAGATATTGTTCTGACAGCAGCTAGGTTATCCTGCTGGTGGAGGTGCAATTTATTTGGGCATCAAGAAACAACTTGCATCATGGTTCAATAATGGATATAAAATTTGTGGCTTTAGCAGCTGTTGGTAAGGAAACTTAATGGTTGAGAAACTTGGTCCTTGAGATTCCATTATGGTCCAAACCTATAGCGCCTATTTTTATCCGTTGTGATAGTGTTGCTACATTGGCAAAGGCTTATAGCCAAATGTACAATGGGAAGTCTAGACACTTAGGTGTCAGACATAGCATGATTCGTGAGTTGATCACGAATAGGGTGATATCTATAGAGTTTGTGAGGTCTCAACAAAACTTAGTTGATCACTTGACGAATGGAAGGCTAGAGACATGGATATAAAAGTCTGCTGTAAAATGGATTGGATTAAAGTCCAACCAAGTCGCTGAATGCTAGGACACCCAACTCCTTACTGAGGAAACTTAGTAGCTAAGTTCAATGTGGAAAGCTGAACATTCAGTGGACTGAAGCACATGTATTTACATATTATCCCAAAGATGTTCTTGGAACCTTCTAAAAAGGAGGACGGAGTCTTTACTTCTCAATGGTTAATTTCTTTGAAAAAATGCTTAGCAGGAGCATGAATAAAGAGGAACCACCTATGTAAATGTTGAGGTTTTGCAGCTTCAGGGAGCATTAACTTTGGCTCTTATAACATTTATGAATTGGATATGGACACATGACTTGTATAGTGTCAGGGAGTTTTCTTAGTGTTTGAAAACTGTGTGTTTTTTGTATTTTATCTTTCAGGTATTCAAAATGGGTTGAAGGGTTAATTTTAGTAACTACCTGATTCTCGAATATTTAAATGTGTAATTTACTAAGATGGAAATTCAATCCTTAGGACATTTTCATTTATGCACTTGTTTATTTAATGTTCAATTTTTCATGCAAAGGAATTGTACTAAATTGGGAAGGATTGTTGGAAATTTAGTGCAATTGTGGGAATCAGGTCATATTGGAATAGGTTTGGATGGTACGGAGTGTACACCCATCAAAGTCACATGATTTTACCTGACTCTTTTAGTGATGTAGATTAATGGTTGGTTTTAAACATTGAGAGTCGGCAGGTCTTGAATACATTAAAGGTTTTGTTTATAATCAACTTTTGTCTATTTAAGTGGCAGATTTGACTATATTAAATGACCACATTTAATTTTGTCATGTAACAACTAATTCCTAAATTATGAAGGATAATTATAGAAGATATTAATTGGCCATTAATCTCTCATTAATTTCATTGACTAGGTTTTGAGTATTTCCCTTATAAATAGGGATCACAATTGCATGAAAAAACACACAAAAAACATAAACCCTTAGAAGCGAAGGGTTCTTGATTGGTGCCTCAAACAAAAGCAAACACTTGGTTTTACCCAAGGAGGTATTCATGTAACCCAAGCATAAGGTCGAATAATCTTCTTTGGAAAATGATTACACAACTTCAAGTGATATCAGGTAACCATCATTGGTAATTAGTTAGGCTATTGATTATCTTCACCCTGATCTGGGCCAACCACAACAAACAATGATTAGGAGCTGATATGATCTAGTATCTTAATAGAACCCTTATATGACCCTTTGATTTAAGATTTTAACCCACAACTAACTAGTTAACCCTTAAATATTGTTGCTCTTGATTCATACCCTCTAAAATCTTCAATCTTTTTGTGCTTGTTCTTGCTTGTGGCATATTTTTAGAGAGAGAGGAGGAGGAAGATCTAATTTTTAGAGTGAGAATAAGTGTGTGTAAAAATGGTTTGCATGTAAGTAAAAAATGGTATTGTAGTTTTGGTATGAAAAAGGTTAGATGGGATGTTGTTGTAAGTAGCAAATGGAAAAGAAATAAAATGAATGGATGAGTAGAGGTGGCATCACATGGGGCTGACTTTACCTCACATATTTTGTTTATTTTGTTCATGTTGAATGCATAATTTGTTAAATGTAGGTATTGGGTATTAATAGTAAGTAATATGTTGTATTGTGTAAGCGTTCGGTGAATACGTAAAGTGTCGTAAAAACATAACATATGAGATAGTTTATGATTTTGTTATATTATGTTTTCCCATGTGTTTTGACATTCTTATAATGTTATTTGAGCATATCGTTGGTCGTTAGGACCATTAACTAGGATCGTTAGGTCAAAGGTGCGTTCATATAAATTAAAAGAGTCAAATATCATACGTTTGCTTTTGGTTATTGGGCTCAAAAATTGACGGATGTCACAGTTTTCTCCCGTTAAAGGGAAATGCGTCCCGAAGTTCCATTCGTCCGTCCTACGGTTTAATGCTCACGAATAGTTATGGATACTTGCCCTTCATCTCGTCTTCTCGTTCCCAAGTAAACTCTGGTCTATCGAACTTTCATGATAGGAATCCTACTTTGTTTCAGTTTTTTTTTTCACTTCTCGATCCATGACTTCAATAGGTTTTTCAACAAAATGTATTTCATTGTCGATCTTGATCTTCTCTAGCGGTACATGCAAGTTTATGTCAGCCAAGCATTTCTTAGGGTTTGACACGTGAAACGTGTCATGAATGCCTAAAAGTTCTCGCGATAGACGCAGCCGATAAGCTACTGGACCGACTTGTTTGACAATCTTAAACGGTCTAACGTATCTTGGTGAAAGCTTGTTTCTCTTGCTGAAACGTACTACACCTTTCAAAGGTGATACTTTGAGTAATACTTTATCACCAACACTGAACTCTAACGACTTTCGTCGATTGTCAGCATAGCTCTTCTGGCGATCTCGTGCAGTCTTCAGTCTTTCCTTGATATGAACAATCTTGTCGATAGTCTCTTGAACAATCTTGGCGGTAGTCTCTTGAATAATCTCTGGTCCAATTAGCTTGCTTTCTCCTACTTCTGCCTAAGCTATGGGCGTTCGACATTTCCTTCCATACAAAGCTTCAAATGAGGCACACTTCACGCTCGAGTGGTAGATGAGTATCCCATATTCCACCAATAATCAATGTGAAACTTGCTATATGTCTTTCTTTCCTAAGTTGTTGGGTTAGCTCTCTTTACCTAGCAGTTTGGGATGGTAAACAGTTCTTTTTTAAAGTGCTAGTTCCCAAATGCTTTTTGTATGCGATTTCTTAAATTCTTGATGTGGAAGGTCGTACTATCACGATCTGTTTATATTTATATCCCACAGGCACACCTGTGACTTGCTACGATCTAATTGATTTACAATCTTGCAATTATCTACTTCTATTCTATTCTTTTCAGGTCGAGCTAGTAATACGCTGTTTTTGGTTAGCCGAAATAACGTTGACCCATTTCGCGTCATGTCCGCTACTCGTTCTCAGTAGCTTGGTGGTATGCGTTTAATTACGCATACCTTTCACCATTAAAATCGAACTTAAATGACCAATAACGTTTTTTTTTTTTTTTTTTTTTTCCAAAAAATAAAAAAAAAAAAAATTTTTTTTTTTTTTTTAAACATTGTATTTGTATGTTTTATTATTTTTGTGCAGGGAAAAGGATATCGACAATAAGGATCAAAAAATCAAAGCAAACGACAAAATCGAGCACGGAATGGATAAGCATGAAAAGACAAAGTCAAATCAAAGCCAAAGTCAACAAAAGTCAAAGTCAACCACAACAAAGTCAACAGTCAAAACCGATGCCGAAAATGAAGAATACTTAATGGGCCCACCCGAACCCATCTAATGGCCGGGGCATAACAATAATTTTAAGCCCCATTAAAATCTAATTTTATTATAAGCAACATTAGTAATTTATTGAAGACTTAAAGGCCCCAAAGTCCAATTCTTATAACCGGCCATAAAAAAGCCCTAACAATAACAACAACCGTTAAAACCCAAAAACCCTTTAACCATAACTTCATTAGTCCCTTTAGGGACTAACTTTGCAAAACCCCTTATAACTTTGAGGGGCCTTTTCTGTCACATCTCAAAACTTCATAACACCACAAGGACTTAATTTGCAACAACAACATACACCTTGGAGGGCTTGTTTTGCCAACTCTACAAACCTTTCCCCACACTCCCGTTATAACAAATTTTCCCGCCCAAACCAAACCCCACTGTTCACGCTTCCCTGTCCCCCCTCTCCTCGACACTGTTCATTAACACGGCCAAAAACATAACCACACCCTCCCCCCACCTCACAAACCAAAAATGGACACATTGGGGCAATCTTATTGATGTTAAGTTGGGCTTAAGAAAAATCATATGGTCGTGATTGACTTGGATTGGGCCACCACTCATAGAAATGTGATGGCAAGATATTTTGGGATGTTACTCACACAACAAACACATACTAGTTTCTGCCTCAGCAAAGAAACACAACCAAGAAAGAAGACCTAGAATGTTCATTAGCCTAATATAAATAGGCCATCTTGTAAGCTCATGGAGGCAAAGAGTTAGTTTCTAAGATATATAGTTTTATCCTTAGCTTAGTTTTTAATTCAACCTTTACTTTTCAGTGTAATGTTTTGCTTGTAAGTTTAATGAAATTCAGCTTTGATTTTTAAAAATTCTGTTTTAAGTGTTAACTTATGTTTTAAAATCTCATATAAGCTCTTATTTAACTCCTTAATCAACCTGTTTTAACAAAATGCCATTTAAGTATATAAAGTATTAAGAAAATTTATAAAAAAAACCAAAAAAATCCTCCCCTCAAAAGTACCTCAGCTTAAACTGGATGATAAGCAAATAAGGGAAGTGCTTATGGACTCTCACTAGCTTGTTTTTACAAGATAGAGTTTTGTAAGAATATTTTTATAAACCCTTGTTTTGAGCAAGGGTATTGTAAGTCCATTTTTCATTTTCTTTAAAGTTACTGTAGCATTGCTTAAAGTTTGCTTATTGTTTGCTTATTGTGCTTACCTCTTGTTATACCTGCTTATTTTATGCTTATCATTGCTTTAATTAAGTTTTCATATGCTATTCTTGTTACTTTACTTGATGGGGCTTTTTTATATGTTGGGTTTTTTTTTTTTCCCTCTCTTTATAAAGTTTTGGTTTTAAATGCTTCTTAAGGCTTAATTGCTATTGCTTAATTTTGCTTATTAGGTGCTTATCTTTGCTTGAAATTTGCTTATCTTGGTATTGTTACTAAATGTCCTTAAATATCTTTGCTTAAAAACCCTTTTTATCAGTCTAAGACACTTTTAAAGTTAATGGGTCTCGTGTTTGGGTTAAGTGTTTCAAAACGGGTCAGTTTGAGTATAAAAGCCTTTGGGTCACTAGGCCAAATTTAAACAAGCATTTTTTGTCATTTTCAATCTGTTTTACAAAAAATTTAAGTATAAAAGTGGTTTTTAAGTTTTTTTATAAGCCCTCTTAAAACTGTGGTGATAAGACAGTCACCAAGAACTTATTAGATTAAGCTTTTTAAAACGCTTTTAAAGGTGTTTTAGGGTTGCTTTATTGGTCAAAAAGAGTAGTTCAAGTCTATTCTTAGGTCTCCTTGTTTTGCTCAAATTTGTCCAACTTTTACATTCGTCAAATTTTTTACTTTCAAATGCCCTTCTTTCATATTCCATTTAACTGATATTAAAAATTGTTTTTAGCTTGTTTGATTTTTGTGCACAGTCAAATTGAGCTAGTCTCATATTTTTTCTGGGTTATTTTTTTTTTAATAAGCTGAAGTTTTTCAGTTTGTAGCTTATTAGGTTGCTTATTCCTTGGCCTGCATTTTGCCATTTGTTACTTGAAAGAATACCAAAAGAACTCCCCAGGTGCAAAACCCGTTTTTCTCACCCCCTTTGCTTATTTGTTAGTAAAACCTTAGGTTTCTTTGCTTTTCTAGAAAGCCTATAAGTAGCTCTTTAAGCTCCTATAAGCCAGAAAGCCAAAATCCCCTCTAGGTAGCTTATTTTTAAGCTAGAAAAGGGCCTTTTTGGCTTTTCACCTAACAGTACTAACTCTAAGTTAGTACTGTTGCGGCATTTTTGCTTATTGAAGCTTATTAGCTTATTATTTCTGCTTATTTACGATTAGCCTAGCTTTTTAGAATAGATTAAGCCCATTTTAGCTTATTATTTTTAGTTTAGAGCTTATATAAGCTTATTTGCCTTTTTAGAGTAAATTCTACGTGTTTATTAGTTTTTTTTAGCTTATTTACTTTTTCTAGCTTATCTGTCTTAAATTCTTAGCTTATTTTTGTTCTTAGCTGCTTAATAGGTGTAGTGTAGGGTATATCTTAGCTTATTTGTCATTTAGTTGCTTATTGTGCTAAAAAAACTAGCCAACAGTTTGTCTTGTTTTTGCTTAAGTGTTGAAAGTTAATATTGCCATCTTGTTTTGCTTATTTCGTGCTTATTTGCAAGTTACAAAAAAATTTCTTTTTTTAAAGTTGCTTATTTTTAGCCTTTTCAAAAAGTTGTAAAAAAATGAGAAATAAAAGTGTTGGGATTAGGGAAGACCACGAGTGAGCAAGACTCGAACTTTGGACCTCAACCCCATCTACCAACACTTTTATAACACACTCACTACCGCTGTGCTACAATAGCTCATCTGGTAGTGAGTTGCATTATTTAAGTTATAAGGCCATTTTAGCCCAATAAGCCCATAAGCTGTTTTAGCTTATTACAGCTTATTTATAAGCCCAATTTTTTAGCTTTTATTTTTAATAGAACCAGGACACCTTAATCCATTTTTCTGTATTTTTTTAGAATTTTTTATAATCGTTTAGTATTTTTTATCATTTATTTTCTTTTAATCTGTTTTTAAATTATAATAAATTAAATAAAAAACAAAAAAATATTTTTCTTTTTTAGAAAATTTTATTTTATCAATCTTCACTTGGTAAAAATAGAAAATCTTTCGTAGGGTCGTTTTTGCAAAATTTTACTTTTTAAAGAACGGGTTTCGTACCCGGTTCTCGTTTTCGCATTTTTAAGCTTAATTTAGCTCCGTTTTCGTTCTAGTTTTCTTTAAACTTCCTTTTTAGTCAATTTAAGTCCATTAAAAGTGAAAAAATCAATTTAGGCTTAATTTTGAAAAATTAGGGTTTTTGGTGTGTCGTTTTAGCTTCCCGTTTTCATTTTTAGTGTAATTTGTGTGATTTTCTCGTTTTTAGTGTAGCTTGCCTTAATTTTCTCGTAGCTTTAGAAAACCAAACCCATACCTTTTTCATTTAAACATCAAATATCAAACAGACTCTCGACTTTCCAATTCACTCCTCGTTGGGACTACGACCCGAGAATATCATATCCTATACTACTCTCGGTTTTATTGATTTTGTGGATTTTGATCCTTGTTATATATTTATAAGTATTAATATTTATATATATAAAAAAGGGATAACAAATTAGTTTAATCAAGTCTTTACACCAGTTGCAAGGATTGAGGCTATTTGATTATTCTTAGCCTATGCTTCCTATATGGGCTTTACAGTATACCAAATGGATGTTAAAAGTGCTTTTCTATATGGGACTATTGATGAGGAGGTATATGTGATGCAGCCTCCTGGATTTCAAGATTCACAGTTCCCAGACAAAGTTTACAAGGTAGTGAAGGCTGTGTATGGACTTCACCAAGCACCTAGAGCTTGGTATGGTACTTTGTCCAAGTATTTGTTGGATAATGGCTTTCAAAGAGGTACCATAGATCAGACATTATTTATCAGAAAGCACAAAGGAGAGTTTTTGCTTGTACAAGTGTATGTAGATAACATTATATTTGGATCATTAAATCCAAAGTTTTTGGTTTGCCCTTAGATACCCTAATAATTCTCTTGAACAACACTTAAATGGGAAGACTTTGAGTGACCTGAAACCTAGAACAGCACAGACTGAAACATAATATCAGGCCTAGAAAGCAGTCAAGTACATTAAAGAACCTACATTGGACCTATAGAGATGACATCCACACTGCCAGCCAGGCTCCTCATCCTTACTAAAGGCTTCCTGAGTCTCCATTTGTAACTAGCAGTCTTAACATTGCAAAGTCAAACTCTTCACGATTTCTGCAACATACTTATCCCTGACTAATAAAAGATACCATCTGGCTTATCTGTTTGACTTTAATCCCAAGAAAGAAAGTGAGGCTCTCCCATTGAACTCATCTAAATGATACTCTCATTAATGCTTCAAACACATCACACCAAGGATTTCTTTGTTAGAACCCAAAGATGAAATCATCCACACATTAGACTTGAACTAGTATGATATCATGTTTGTCTTCTTTTGAAGAGAGTTTTGTCAATTGTTTCCTCTCGGTATCATTCTTTAATCAGAAGTAGATAAAGTAGCATACAGGCTCTGGGAGCCTTGATGTAACCCCATATGAGAGCTTTTACAACTTTGTATAATATTCTAGGATATTTAGGAAGTAGAAAACTGGGATTCTTTCTCTACATGCCTATCCCATTTGGAAAAAATGTTAAAGCGGTGTGAAGATACCAATTTGTCCCTAAATTAGGAGAAAAGCCATTTCATGGTGAAGGAAGGCATTGTTCTTGGACACAAAATCTCTAAGTCGGGAATTAAGGTCGATCGTGCTAAATTGAAGTTATAGCCAAACTCCCTCACCCGACTATTGTCAAAGGTGTCCGTAGCTTTCTTGGGCATGCCGGTTTTTACTGACGTTTCATACAAGACTTTTCAAAAATTACCCGTCCAATGACCCACTTGCTTGAAAAAGAGACTCCATTTTTCTTCTCAAAAGAGTGTATCGAATCCTTTAATACACTTAAAAGAAAATTGACCGAGGCTCCAATTTTGATTGCTCCCGACTGGGACTTGCCCTTCGAACTCATGTGTGATGCAAGAGACTTTTCAATTGGGGCAGTCCTATGGCAACGAAAGAACAAGCATTTCCAACCAATTCACTATGCCAGCAAGATAATAACCGAAGCTCAAGCACACTACACTACGACCGAAAAAGAGTTACTTGCCGTAGTATACGCTTTTGAGAAATTCCGGTCATATCTCATTTTATCCAAAAGCATAGTGTATACCGACCATTCTGCTATAAAGTATCTCTTTGCTAAAAAGGATGATAAGGCAAGACTGATGCGGTGGATCCTTTTGCTCCAAGAGTTCGATGTTGAGATCCGAGACAAAAAAGGAGCAAAAAATCTTGCCGCCGATCATCTCTCCAGACTTGAGAACCCTCACCAAAATGAGTTCGAGAACAAGGAAATCACAGAAACATTTCCACTCGAAACTCTTGGATCGGTTTCTATTCGTGATGATAATACCCCATGGTTTGCAGATTTCATAAATTACCATGCGGGGAACTTCATTGTCAAAGGAATGTCGACCCAATAGAAAAACAAGTTTTTCAAAGATGTTAAACATTATTTCTGGGACGACCCCTTTCTATTCAAGATCTGTGATGACCAAGTAATCTGGCGTTGTGTTTCGGGGCAAAAATCTTTTGACATTCTCAAGGCTTGCCACAGTGGACCCACTGGGGGACACTGCGGTGCCAATTACACCGATAAAAAGATCTTCGATTCAGGATTCTATAGGCCCACGATCTACAAGGATGCCCATGACTTTGTCACCCGATGTGACATATGTCAACGTCAAGTCAAAATTTCACAACGTGATGAGATGCCACAAAACTCTATCCAAGTTTGCGAAATCTTTAACATTTAGGGCATTGATTTTATGGGGCCGTTCCCATCTTCAAGAGGGAACAAATATATACTCGTGGCAGTAGATTACTTATCAAAATGGGTTGAAGCGAAAGCGCTCCCCACCAATGATGCCCGAGTTGTTTGCAAATTTCTTAAATCTCTCTTCTCCAGATTTGGTGCCCCTCGTGCAATCGTAAGTGATCGCGGAACCCATTTTTGCAATGACCAGTTTTCAAAAGTCATGCTTAAATATGGAGTCACTCATCGTCTCTCCACCGCGTATCATCCACAAACAAGTGGACAAGTTGAGGTATCCAATCGTGGTTTGGCTTAAAAAGGAATCCTGAAAGACAGTGTGCGAAATTGTGCCTCTTGGTCGGACAAACTGGATGACGCTCTCTGGGCCTTCCATACAGCGTACAAAACATCCATCGGGTGCATTCCGTACAAGCTTGTATATGGAAGGGCATGTCATCTACCGATTGAGTTAGAGCACAAAGCCTACTGGGCCCTTAAACATGTAAACTTTGATCTCGAAACCACGGGTGATCAACGCAAAGTTTAACTAAGTGAATTAAGTGGATTGCGTGATCAAGCCTATGAAAATTCTTTAATTTACAAAGAGAAAACTAAGAGGATCCATGATCGAAAGATCAAAAACGCGTTTTCAACGTCGGTGATAAGTCCTCCTCGTTAATCAAGATTGAAAAATTTGTCTCGGCAAGTTGAAAATCACGTGGTCGGACCATATACCATTGTTCAAGTCTTTCCGTATGGCCGTTGAGTTATCCCAAAATTCGGGCCATAACTTCTAAGTAAATGATCATCGTCTGATAGCACTATTTTGGAGGTGATGTCCCTACTAAGGGATATCTCGGTCTCTAAACCTTCCCCTAAGGACATTAAAATTCGAGGATTGGGTCAGCTAGTGACCTTAAACAGCGCTTCGTGGGGAGACACTCATGATTATCCTAGTTTATCCGTAGTAGTAGTATGCTAGCTTAGTAGTAGGATAAGTGTTGATGTTGTGAGAAGCTCGCCTCTTCCTTTTCCATGTTTGGGTTGTGTGCTGTATGTCAGGATTGCCCAGATTTGAAGCCTCTCATGCTCGCGGTCTTTTGTCCTTCGATACAAGACGCTTCAAATTCAATCCTCAGCTTCATTTTGGGAATCCGATATCCAAATCTTATCGACTAACGTTTATCTTTAAGCATACTTAATAAACGGCTTAGGATTTACGTAGAGACCCTTCGTAAAACATTGAGGACAATGTTTCATTCTAGTATGGGGGGGATCTTCGATTTGATTGTGCCTGCAGCCGTTGTTTTCACGTAATCCCGTTTTTACCACCAAAATTTCAAAAAAATGAAAAAATTTAAAATTTTTCAAAAATAAAATAAGTGTTTTGTCACAATTTTGACTTTCCTGTTGGGTAGAATAAGAGTAAATTTTGACTCGATCGAGCGTGTTGAGCTCTAGCTTGTTCCTTAACTTTTAGACTAAGCGTTCGCGAATATTCGCGAAGAACGAAAAATGATAGAGTTAAGTATGAGTTGGATGCTAAACAAGGATTATTTGGAAATCTTAAGAGCTCATGTGTGTAATTTGTCGCTTTTTCTCCCATAAGCTCTTAACCTGATTAATATACGTGCTACTTTTGGAGATTAAACTTAAATCAATAATTTTTATGTAGTATATAGCAAAAATTTTAGCCTTAGTTCAAATTTATACTTGAATTTTTCAAAAAGACGTCTTCCCTATATCATATATAAAAAAATGAATGATGATGAAAAATGAAAAAATATAATAAATATAAACTGTGGGCTGATAAAAGTTTGCTGCATCTTGCCGGCTCACAACCGATGTTGCAGCCTTCTAAAAGGTCGAGGGTTACAATTGCATAAGTATTTATATTTAAGTGTGAATTAATAAATAAAAGATCTCTTTTTGTTAAATTCAAATATGCTTTTGAACTTTGACTATTCTATTTTATAAGCTATTTGTATTCGGGAAACCTGAGAGTTTATGAAACCTAAGGTCCGTGAGTCCCGATACTAGTCTCTGTGGGGTGTCAAAAGCCTGGTCACTTAACCGCAAGGTTGGGATGTGCCGAGACGAAAGTCGCTACATGGGATGATCTCGCCTTCAAACTCATTATTCTCGGGTGGAACGTGAAGCATAGAATTTTGCAAAACATTGATCCAAAGTTGAAATTCAAAATAGCACATACACCTAAGATATAATAATTGTCGGGAGTGGAAAGTTCACAAGTTGCAAATATGAGTAGTGTTAGCATCTTAACTCATAGTTAGCGGTGATTTCGTTTTAAGTTTGGTTTGGAATAAATGAAAAGTCGGGGACGATGAATTTATCCTTTTTGGGGCATTCTCGGATCGAAATGCATCTTGTTCTATGATCCCAAATGAAAATAACGAAAGTCAAATAAGTTAGTTAGTTGCTTAATATGAAAAGTACAAAAAAATGAGAAAAAAAGGAAAAATACAAAAATATTAGGGGTAGTTAGTATAAATATTTTAAAATGGTAAAAACGGGGCTTGTCGAAGCTATTGATTCTTTATTTCCCCTTGACGAACGCTTAGCTACTTTTCGAGGTTATTAGTCAAGGGGGATCGAGATTCTTAGTTTTCTAAGTGTTTACTTCATAGCATTGCGTGAGGACACGGCAATGTCTTAGTATGGGGATTTTGGTATGTGTTTAATTACACATACTGTTTTCCATCAAAACCGAACTTAAATGACCAAAAACGTACCAAAAATACATTGTATTTGTATGTTTTCACTTATATTGTGTAGGAAACGGGTATCCGACAAAAGGACAAAAAATCAAGCAAAAACGGACAAAATCGAGCACGGAATGGAAAAGCGTGAAAAGACAAAGTCAAATCGAAGCCAAAGTCAACAAAAGTCAAAGTCAACCCCGACAAAGTCAACAGTCAAAACCGATGCCGAAAATGAAGAATACTTAATGGGCCCACCCAAACCCATCTAATGGGCCGGATAAGCCCATTAGTATATTTAATGAAGACTTTAAAAGGCCCAAAGTCCAAATCTTATAACCGGCCCATACAAAAAGCCCAAACAATAACCAACAGCCCGTTAAAACCCAAAAACCCTTTAACCATAACTTCGTTAGTCCCTTTAGGGACTAACTTTGCAAAACCCCTTATAACTTTGAGGGGCCTTTTCTGCCACATTTCAAAACTTCATAACACCACAAGGACTTAATTTGCAACAACAACATACACCTTGGAGGGCTTGTTTTGCCAACTCTACAAACCTTTCCCCACACTCCCGTTATAACAAATTTTCCCGCCCAAACTAAACCTCACTATTCACGCTTCCCTGTCCCCCATCCTCGACCACTGTTCATAAACGGCCAAAAACATCACCACCACCCTCCCCTACCTCACAAACCAACAAGGATACGTTAGCAATCCCTTTGATGTTCATTGGGCAAGAAAAATCAATGGTCGTGATGACTTGGATTGGGCACCACTCAAGATGAATGGCCAAGATGATTTTGGGATGTTACTCACACAACAAACACACACTAGTTTCTGCCTCAGCAAAGAAACACAACCAAGAAAGAAGACCTAGAATGTTCATTAGCCTAATATAAATAGGCCATCTTGTAAGCTCATGGAGGCAGAGAGTTAGTTTTTAAGATATATAGTTTTTAACCTAGCTTAGTTTTTAATTCACTTTTACTTTTCAGTGTAATTTTTTTCTTATAAGTTTAATGAAATTCAGCTTTGATTTTTAAAAATTCTGTTTTAAGTGTTAACTTATGTTCTAAAAGCTCATATAAGCTCTTATTTAACTCCTTAATCAACATGTTTTAACAAAATTCCATTTAAGTATATAAAGTATTAAGAAAATTTATAAAAAAACTAAAAAAAATCCTCCCCTCAATTACCTCAGCTTAAACTGGATGATAAGCAAACAAGGGAAGTGCTTATGGACTCTCACTAGCTTGTTTTATACAAGCTAGAGCTTGTAGAATCTTTTTATCACCCTTGTTTTGAGCAAAGGGTATTGTAAGTCCATTTTCCTTCATTTTCTTTAAAGTTACTGTAGCATTGCTTAAAGTTTGCTTATTGTGCTTACCACTTGTTATACCTGCTTATTTTATGCTTATCATTACTTATTTATGTTTGTCATATGCTATTTGTTCTTACTTGATGCTTATTTGTCCTCTCTTTGAATTTTTGGTTTTAAACTGCTTCTTATGTGCTTAAATTGCTCATTGCTTATTAAGGTGCTTATCTTTGCTTGAAATTTGCTTATCTTGGCTTATCTTGGTATTGTTACTAAATGTCCTTAAATATCTTTGCTTAAAAACCCTTTTTATCAGTCTAAGAACCACTTTTAAAAGTTTAAGGGGTGTTTGGGTTAAGTGTTTCAAAACGGGTCAGTTTGAGTATAAAAGCCTTTGGGTCACTAGGCCAAATTTAAACAAGCATTTTTTGTCATTTTCAATCTGTTTTACAAAAAATTTAAGTATAAAAGTGGTTTTTAAGTTTTTTTATAAGCCCTCTTGAAACTATGGTGATAAGACAGTCACAAAGAGCTTATTAGATTAAGATTTTTAAAACTACTTTTAAAGGTTGTTTTAGTGTTGCTTTATTGTGTCAAAAAGAGTAGTTCAAGTCTCTTTTATGTCTCCTTAGTTTTGCTCAAATTCTGTCAACTTTTACAAGTCAAATTTTTTACTTTCAAAAGCCCCTCTTTCAATTCCATTTATCAGATATTAAAAATTGTTTTTAGCTTTTGATCTTTTGTGCACAAGCTCAAATTGAGCTAGTCTCCATCTGTTTTAAGCTAGTTTTCAGTTTGTAGCTTATTAGGTTGCTTATTCCTTGGCCTGCATTTTGCCATTTGTTACTTGAAAGAATACCAAAAGAACTCCCCTGGTGCAAAACCCGTTTTTCTCACCCCTTTTTCTTGCTTATTTGTTAGTAAAACCCTAGGTTTCTTTGCTTTTCTAGAAAGCCTATAAGTAGCTCTTTAAGCTCCTATAAGCCAGAAAGCCAAAATCCCCTACAGGTAGCTTATTTTTAAGCTAGAAAAGGGCCTTTTTGGCTTTTCACCTAACAGTACTAACTCCAAGTTAGTACAGTTGAGACATTTTTGCTTATTGAAGCTTATTTGCTTTTTATTTCTGCTTATTTAGGATTAGCCTAGCTTTTTAGAATAGATTAAGCCCATTTTAGCTTATTGTTTTTAGTTTAAAGCTTATATAAGCTTATTTGCCTTTTTAGAGTAAATTTTAAGTGTTTAGTAGTTTTTTAGCTTATTTTCCATTCTAGCTTATTTTAGTTGCTAATTTTTGTTCTTAAGTGCTTATTGTCTGTCTTAGCTTATATTAAGTTTTCATTTGTTTATTTGCCTTAAATAGCCAAACAGTTAAGAATTTTTTTGATTTAGAGTAAATTTAGCAACTGCCATCTTGTTTTTGCTTATTTCGTGCTTATTTGCAAGTTACAAAAATTTTTCTTTTTTTAAAGTTGCTTATTTTTAGCTTTTTCAAAAAGTTGTAAAAAAATGAGAAATAAAAGTGTTGGGATTAGGGGAGGACCCGAGTGAGCAAGACTCAAACTCGGGACTTCAACCCCATCTACCAACACTTTTATAACACACTCACTACCGCTGTGCTACAATAGCTCATCCGGTAGTGAGTTGCATAATTTATTCTTTAAGGACATTTTAGCCCATTAAGCCCATAAGCTGTTTTCAGCTTATTACGGCTTATTTATAAGTCCACTTTTCTAGCTCTTATTTTTCATAGAACCAGCTTACTTTAGACTACTTTTCTGTATTTTTTGGGATTTTTCCCATATTGTTTACTATTTTTTATCATTTATTTTTTTTAAACTGTTTTTTTAATTATAATAAATTAAATAAAAATCAAAAAAATATTTTTATTTTTTAGAAAATTTTGTTTTATCATATTACACTTAGGAAAAATAGAAAAACTTTCGTTAGGTCATTTTTGCAAAATTTCGTTTTTTAAAGAGCGAGATTCGTTCCCGTGCTCGTTTTTCATACTTTCTAGCTCAATTTAGCTCCGTTTTCGTTCTAGTTTTCTTTAAACTTACTTTTTAGTCAATTTAAGTCCATTAAAAGTGAAAAAATCAATTTAGGCTTATTTTTGAAAAAGTAGGGTTTTTAGTGTGTCGTTTTAGCTTCCCGTTTCCATTTTTAGTATAGTTTGCGTAATTTTCTCGTTTTTAGTGTAGTTTGCTTTATTTTTCCTATAGATTTAGAAATTCAAACCCAAATCTTTTCCATTCAAGCATTGTTATTCAAACCAACTTCTGACTTTCCAATTCGCTCTTCGTTGGGGATAAACGACCCGGGAATATTCTATACTACTTCCAGTTTCATTGATTTTCTTGATAATTATCCTCATTATATATTTATAAGTATTATATATTTATTTATATAAAAAAGGGGTTGATTAAAAAGTCGATCAGGGAGTTTCGTGGTAAGTAGGGTGTCGATCACTAAGAGCGAGGAACACTTTCAATTTATTAATACTTTAGTTTTTCTAATCTAAGTTAGTTTAATCTATGCTAAACCTATATTAATCCTAAATCTAATGGAAAAGGGGGGTTTTCAGCCTGAGAGACTGGCACAGGTTTTGTGGTGTGATTAAAACCAATTCAAGACACTAAAACACACGCAAGCAAATTAACAGAAGATAAAAGAGCGGTCTAACTAAATATAAGAAAACTGTATTAATCATTATTAATACAATCAGAACATTTGTTTGTTTATTAGTGCAATGATTACTTATCTCGAAGCGGCATATCATTCTTAAGACTTAGGCGTTACTTCTTCCTAAAACCTAGACACGTAGAATTCTGTCA
>BQNB010104603.1:0-23782 GCA_026074375.1 Tanacetum coccineum | reverse complement strand
GGCGTTTGCCCTGTTTTTGTTAGGTTGTTGCATCGTTAGTCCTTTTGGACTAACAATGTTAGTCCTTGAGGACTAACGATGCAAGGGTTAAAGGACCCCTGGCATAAAAGACTTAACAGTCTTATGTTTAGGACTGTTATGGGTTTGTTAAAGAGTTGGGCCAGATTTATGATTGGGCCTATTTTAAGTTAAAAAGGAAATGGCCCTTTTTAACTTATAAGTTGGTCTTCAAATGAGTTTAATGGGCTGACCCGGCCTATTAGATGGGTGCGGGTTGGCCCATTAAGTATTTATTCGACATCGGCTTCGCCTTTGACTTTTGACTTTTCGGTTGACTTTTTGGTTGACTTTGACTTTGACTTTTGTTTCACGCTTTTCCATTCCCGTGCTCGGTTTTGTCGTGTTGGCTTTGTTTTTGCCCTTTTCTTAGATATCTGTTACCTACACAATATAAACGTAAGACACACAAATACAATGTATTTTTGGTATATTTTGGTCATTTTAGGCACGTTTTTATAGGCGAAAGGTATGTGTAATTAAGCACATACCACATTGGTATAAGGTTTCCTCCGCCGAAAGGGAGCTTGTTGATTAGTGAAGTAACTCTCGAGTTGATACTCGGTGAGTGGAGTAGGGCGAAGAGGAGCTTCGTGACCGAACCACTATAAATCATCATGCCGGTTTGCATTTTCCTTTACCTTTCTCTTTACTTATGTCTTTACATTTATCGCTTTACTTTTTCACTCACATTGTGCTTATGATTGTGTGAATTGTTGTATATGTTGTGTTAGTCATGGTTGTGTAGCTCCTTGTAGTAAACATTGTGAGTGTGGCACGAAATAAGAAGCACTTTAATCCTGAAATGCCCAAAAGGATAAATTCATCATCCCCGACTTTTCACTCGTCCCAAACCAAGCTTAAAATGAAATCACGTTAAATATAGTTAAGATGCTTTTAAAAAAAAAAAAAAAAAAAAAATAAAAAAAAAAACAAAAAAAAAAAAAAAAAAAAAAAAAAAAAAAAAAAAAAAAAAAAAAAAAAAAAAAAAAAAAAAAAAAAAAACACTACTAAACTTGTAACCTTGTGAAACTTTGCGTCTGCAATTATTATAATCGTAAGTGTGAATGTGCTTATTTGAATTTTTAACCATAGATCTATGTTTTGCAAAATTTCGTATGCTTCACGTTTTCTACCAAGAAAATAAAAGTAATGAGTTTGAAGGCGAGATCATCCCATGTAGCGACTTTCGTCTCGGCACATCCCAACCTTGCGGCTAAGTGACCAGGTTTTTGACACCCCACAGAGACTAGTATTGGGACTCCCGGACCTTCGGTTTTAAAACCCTTGGATTTCCCGTATATACATAAAATCACAACTTAAAATGAAATAATCTTAGTTCAAAAGCATATTTAAATTTAAGAAAAAGAGATTTTCCCTATATTTATTGAATCACGTTTATTACACTTAATATAATTACACATCCTTTAAACTAAGGGAATCCTTGACCTTTTAGAAGGCTGCAACATCGGTTGTGAGCCGGCAAGATGCAGCAAACTTTTATCAGTCTCGGATAATTACTATGTGCCTTATTTAGAAGACTGCAACATCGGTTGTGAGCCGGCAAGATGCAGTAAACTTTTATTAGCCCACAGTTTTTATTATTATTATCACCTCATTTTTCAAAAAAAAATTAACACTTTATATTACCATGATATAGAGAAAATTTCTTTTTAGAAAATTTAAGTATAAATTTGAACTAAAATTATTGATATCAACCATACTTCAAAAATTGTTGATATAAGTTTAATTTTCGAAGAGAGCACGTATTATTAGTTCGGTTAGAAGCTTATGGGAGAGAAAAGCCACAAACTACACTTATGAGCTCTTAAGATTTCCAACTAATCCTTGTTTAGCATCTAACTCATAATTAACTCTATCATTTCTCGTTCTTCGCAAATTTAAAATCTTTAATAAAAAGATCCGCGAATGCTTAGTCTAAAAGTTAAGGGACAAGCTAGAGCTCAACACGCTCGATCGAGTCAAAATTTATTCTTATTCTACCCAGCAGGAAAGTCAACATTGTGATAAAACACTTATTTTATTTTTGAAATTTTTTAAATTTTTTCATTTATTTGGAATTTTGATGGTAAAAACGGGATTACGCGAAAACACGGCTGCAGGCACAATCAAATCGATAGATCCCCCCATACTAGTACTAAACATTATCCTTATTGTTTTAAGAAGGGTTTCTACGTAAATCCTAAGCCGTTTATTAAGTATGCTTAAAGATAAACGTTAGTCGATAAGATTAGGATATTAGATTCCCATAATGAAGCTGAGGATTTGAAGCTCGAGTGAACGAAGGACAAAACCACGAGCATGAGAGGCTTCAAAATTCGGGCAATCCTGGACAATAACACAAAACACAAAACACGAGAAAGGTAGAGGCAAGCCTCCTCACAACACACTTATTCATTACTATTATATTAGGATAAGCATGGGTTGCCACCCACGAAGCGCTTGTTTTAGGTCACTAAGCTTGACCCGTCCCCGAATTTAGTTGTCCTTGGGGAAGGTTTGGAGATCCGGGACAACCATCGGTGGTATATCCCCTCCAAAGTAGTGCTTGAGTCTATGACCGTTCACCTTGAAATTTGGCCCGTCGGTTTGAGATAACTCGACGGTGCCATAAGGGAAAACTTGGGCAACGGTGAACGGTCTTGTCCAACAGGTTTTAAGTTTACCCGAGAAAATCTTCAATCGAGAATAAAAAAGAAAGACTCGGTCACCAACTTTGAAAACGCGGTTCTTGATTTTGGATTCGTGGATCTTCTTTGTCTTCTTTTTGTAAATCAAAGAGTTCTCATAGGCTTGATCACGAAGTTCATTTAATTCATTGAGTTGAAGTTTTTGGTGATCACCCACGGACTTAAGGTCAAAGTTTGCATGCTTCAAGGCCCAATAGGCTTTGTGCTCGAGCTCGATCGATAGATGACATGCCTTTTCGTACATGAGCTTGTAAGGAGTACACCCGATGGGTGTTTTGAAAGCTGTACAGAAGGCCCATAGTGCGTTATCTAATTTATCCGACCAAGAGGCACGGTTCTCGCCTACGGTCCTTTCCAAGATTCTTTTCAAACCACGGTTGGAGACTTCCACTTGCCCACTAGTTTGTGGGTGATACGCGGTAGCAAGACGGTGAGTGACACCGTACTTAAGCATGACCTTTGCGAATTGGTCATTGCAAAAGTGCGTACCGCGATCACTAATGATAGCGCGGGGAGTTCCAAACCGAGCAAAGAGAGATTTTAAAATTTTAACAACAACTCGGGCGTCGTTGGTGGGGAGCGCCTTTGCTTCGACCCATTTAGACAAGTAATCGACCGCCATGAGTATATACTTGTTCCCTCGTGAATACGGGAACGGCCCCATAAAATCGATACCCCAAACATCAAAAATCTCGCAAACTTGGATGGCATTTTGGGGTATTTCATCTTTCTGCGAGATTTTCCCGTGACGTTGACAAGAGTCACAAGATTTGACCAAGTCATGGGCATCACGATAAATTGTAGGCCAATAGAAACCGGAGTCAAACACCTTTTTGGCGGTGTAGTTCGGGCCATGATGACTTGATCCACACAGATTTTAAACAGGAAGGGGTCGTCCCAAAAGTAATGCTTCACGTCTTTGAAGAATTTGTTCTTTTGTTGAGACGACATTCCTTTAACAACAAAGTTCTCCGCATGGTAATTAGCAAAATCGATAAACCATGGGGTACTAGAATCACTACGAAAAGATACCATACTGAGTGTTTTGAGAGAAACATTTCATTTATTTCCTTGTTCTCAAGCACACTTTGATGAGGATTCTCTAATCGGGAAAGATGGTCGGCGGCGAGGTTCTCGGCTCCTTTTTTATCACGGATCGTGAAATTAAATTCTTGGAGCAAGAGAACCCTTCAGAGCAATCTCAGCTTTGCATCTTGTTTTGCAAAAAAGATATTTTAGAGCCGAATGATCTGTATACACTATGCTTTTTGACAAGACTAAATAGGATCAGAATTTTTTGAAAGCATACACCACGGCTAATAATTCTTTTTCCGTAGTAGTATAATAAGCTTGAGCGTCGGTCATAGTCTTGCTTACATAGTGTATCGGTTTAAAATGTTTGGTCTTACGTTGCCCCAAGACCACACCTATTGCAAAATCACTCGCATCACACATCAGCTCAAAAGGTAGGTCCCAATCGGGGGTAACTAATATTGGTGCTTCGGTCAATTTTTTCTTAAGTGTTTGAAAAGCTTCAATACACTCTTTGGAGAAAAAGAACGGAGTATCTTTTTTCAAGAAGACGGGTCATCGGCCGGGCTATTTTCAAGAAATCTTAAATAAATCTATGATAAAACCCAGCGTGACCAAGAAAACTCCGAATTCCTTTGATGGTGGTGGGATGAGGTAGCTTAGCAATAACATTAACTTTAGCCTTATCAACCTCAATCCCGTTCTTAGAAATATTATGGCCAAGGACAATTCCTTCCCTGACCATAAAGTGACTCTTTTCCTAATTTAGACAAAGATTGGTGTCTTCACACCGTTTAAGCATCTTGTCCAAATAGGAGAGGCAAGTTTTGAATGAATTCCCAAAGACCGAGAAGTCGTCCATAAAGACTTCCATCGTTTTTTCGATCATATCATGAAAGATAGCCATCATACACCTTTGGAACGTGCACGGTGCATTGCATAAGCCGAAAGGCATGCGATGGTAGGCAAACGTTCCATAAAGACACGTGAATGTGGTATTTTCTTGATCTTGAGGGTCGATGAGAATTTGAAAGTAACCCGAGAAACCATCGAGAAAACAATAGTATTCATTTCCCGCTAGTCTCTCAAGCATTTGGTCCATAAAAGGTAATGGAAAGTGGTCTTTACAGGTGGCGTCATTTAACTTTCGGTAATCAATGCATACACGCCATCCCGTAACCAATCGAGTAGGAATTAACTCGTTTTCTTAATTTTTAACAATGGTAAAGCCACCCATTTTTGGCACACAATGTACGGGGCTCACCCAAGGACTATCCAAGATAGGGTAAATCAATCCGGCATCAAGGAGTTTAAGAACCTCCTTTTTTATCACCTCGTGGATTTTAGGATTGACCCTTCTTTAGTGTTGGACCGCCGGTTTAAAGTCGTCCTCCATTAAAATCTTGCGTGTACAAAATTCTGGGTTAATACCCTTAATGTCGGATAATTTCCAAGCAATGGCTTGATTGTGTGACTTTAAACCTTTATGAGAGCGGCTTTCTCCTCATCTTTCAAATATTTAGCAATTATGACGGATAATTTGTCGGTACTCCAAAAATGCATATTCAAGATGAGGCGGTAAGTCCTTATGTTCGACCTCGGGTGGTTCATCAATTGAATATTTTTCATTTTTAGGTTCAACAACTTTAAGTTCTTGTGGAGGGCGGCAACAACGCCAAAAATTGATTCGTTGGTAAAGGCAAACCTAAAACGAAAGTAATTAAGGCTAAAACACTATAAACGATAACGGGATTCAAAACCCGTTCTTTAAAAACCTAAATTTTAAAATTTTAACCCTACAAATGAAAATTTAATTTTTATAAATCCTAAATGATAAAAGAAAATTTTAAAAAACAAGAATTATATTTTTTTGACTTTATATTATTTATTATGAATTAAAAACGGTTTTAATCTAAAAAATTAATAAAAAATACTAAACTAATTTGGAAAATTCTGAAAAATTTGTGAAAAGTACTTTGAAGAATGCTAAATCTAAGAAAAATAAATTGGGTCACCCAGCTTATCTAAATAAGCTGGAAATAAGCCGAAAAGGGCTTATAGCTTTAAAAGGGCTAAAAAAGGGGTAAGTAATAAATTTTGCAAAGTATGACAGGTGAAAAGTCCCAAGGGCAGTGGTTGAGGTGTGTGGTGTTAAATGCTTGGTAGAGGTTGTGGAGGTCACGGGTTCAAGCCTTGCTCACCCATGACTTCCCAATTTCCCAAGTATTTTTATTTTGCAAAATTTTTGAAACAGCTTTTTAGATAAGCTAAAAATAAGGACTTTTTGTGAAATGACTTTTTATAAAAACCTAAAATAAGCTAGAAATAAGCTCCTAAAAGTGACAGTATACCTAAAAAGAACTAAAAAGGCTTAAGGCCTAAACTGTTTGGCTTTTTAAGGCTAAATAAGCTTAGGAAAAGCAAATAAGCTAACAAAAAACAATAAGCTATACCTAATAAGCATTATGGAACAAAAATAAGCAAATAAAAAAAAAGCTAGACTAAGCTTAAAATGACAGAATCTCTTAAAAGGATTTTAACTTAGAATTCTAAACTGAAAAAGCTCATAAGCTTGAATAAGCTCTGTCCTAAACTAAATAAGCTAACAGTACCTTAAAACTAACCTAATAAGCAGGACTAAACATAAATAAAGCAAAGTTAACAAGCCAATAAGCTTAAAAAAGAAAATAAGCTAAGTTTGCCAAAAATCACCCTACTACTCAACCATCTACATCAAGACCCCAAAAGAAACAGTCAAGAAGGAAACAAAGGAAGGATAGTGGTCCTACAGAGCCTATCACTGATGAGGCTACCAATAAGGAGCATGTGTCTACCGCTTCCTATGATCCATCTCAAAGTGGTGAGGATAGAATGCAACTTAATGAATGGACCTTTGTACCAAACTGCCTGATAGGGTTCTTGCCCTGGAAAATACAAATACTTCTCAAGCTGTAAAGATTGCCACATGGAAAGAGAGAGTTAAGAAGCTGGAGAAGAAAAGGAGGTCCAGAACTTACAAGCTAAGAAGATTGTACAAGGTTGGTTTGTCAAGAAGGATTGAATCCTCTGATGATGCTAGTTTGGGTACTTAGGAGGATGCATCCAAACAGGGGAAGAAAATAGCTGATCTTGATGCTGATACAGAGGTGACCTTGATTGATGAGACTCAAGGGATAAATGATGAAGACTTGATGTTTGATACTGGTCTTCTTAATGGTAATGAGGTATTTTAAGAGCCTATGGTTAATACTGCTACAACTACAAGTTCAATTCTAGTTAGTGCTGCTGATCCAGTTACTACTGCTGGTGAAGTAGTTACTACTGACAGTGTTGAAATTCCAGAATAATTGACTCTTGCTCAGACTTTGATAGAGATTAAAGTGCAAAACCCAAGGCGGTTACAACAACTGCTACAACAGTTACACCTGCCAGCTCAAGACCAAAGACAAAAGGAATTGTCTTTCATGATTAGGAGGAGCAGGCACCTGCATCTACACCAATAGTTTCTCCCTCACAACTTCCAAAGGCTAAAGACAAAGGCAAGGCAAAAATGGTTGAGCCTGAAAAACCTTCAAAGAAGAAAGATCAAATTACAATTGATGAAGAAGTTGCTAGAAATATTAAAGCTCAACTACAAGCTGAATTAGAAGAAGAAGAGAGGCTTTCAAGACAAAGGAAGAAGAAGCCAACATAGCTTTATATGAATCATGGGATAAAACACAAGCTATGATGGATGCTGACTTTTAATTGGCTCAACAAATGTAAACAGAAGAACAAGAACAGTTGAGTATTGAAGAAAAGTCAAAGTTGTTTGTAGAACTCTTGGAGAAGAGAAAGAAACACTTTACAACATTAAGAGCTCAAGAGAAAAGGAACAAGCCACCAACTAAGGCACAAAAGAGAAATACAATGTCTACCTATTTGAAAAACATGGCTGGATACAAACATAATCAGTTGAAGAGCAAAAGTTATGATGAGATCCAGGAGATGTTTGATAAAGAGATGAGAAGGGTAAACACTTTTGTAGATATGAATACAGAGTTGGTGAAATGCAGTAAGCCAAAAGCAGAAGGAAGTTCTAAAAGAGCTGGAGAAGAACTTGAATCTGATAATTCAAAGAAGCAGAGGATAGATGAAGCAGAAGATCAAGAGAGCAGAGATGAAAAAACATATGGTAGATAGTTCAAGATGACGATGTAGCAAATTGATGCTATACTCTACTAGCCACTAAGCCCTCCAGTCATAGTTTGAATGGAAAATCATCAAAGAAGTGAAAGATTGGATACGTTCAATTTGATAAGAGCTATGGAAGATAAAAAGGATATTCATCATATGATTCGTATGCTTCAAAATATATAACTAGGGAAAGACATATAAACACTCTGGTAAGATGTTAAAGCCTAAACATGGGAATACCAGGCATAATGAAGGCATATGAAAGAGTGTTATAGGGTGATCTGAAGGTGATGTTTAAACCAGATGTAGAAAGTTAAGTATGGAGAAATCTACAAGGATACAATGTGATAGTTTAGAAGCTATTTTCTTCAAGTGGAGTTCATTTTGTAAGATTTTAGAATCTGCATATCTTTATGCTGGTAGAGAAAAAGTATCTACTCACACCTGCAACAATCACAAAAATGCTCAACAAGAAGGTTCAAACTGACCATTGAAATGAGATGTGCTATCAACTTTTGAAACTCATGTCAAAACAGTGCAAGAATCCTAGAAGTGTTTGAATGCATCCTCCTGGTGATGGTGAAGACTTTTAATGAAGAAACTTGAAGATTCAGAAGAAGAATATCAAGTTTAGGGGAGGATTGTTAGGATTAAAAGCTTCTTGATGCTGTTTAGAAGTAACTACTGCTAAGGTTAGAATTACTACTGCTAATGGAAGTTAAGACTGCTCAGAGACTTAGAAGAAATACTACTAAGTAGTTAATATTGCTAGTATACAAGTTACTACTGTTAGTGTAACTTAGTACTAAGCTAGTGATGATAGTACTTGCTTGAGTAAAGTTTACAACGTTAGCATAAAGTTAGTACTGCTAGTGTAACTTAGTACTGCTGATGAAGAACGAAGAAAATATTCTAAGTAGTTACTACAGATCCCTTGTACACAGTTAGTGTTGCTAGAATAAAAGTTAATGCTGTTGGTTACAACTGCTAGAAGAGTTTCTACTATCAGAAGGATAAAGATGAAGATTGCTTATCAAGATTACTTACGGGATAAGTATGAGATATTTTTGTAAAAGATATGTATAAGTTATTTGTTTAGAAGATCATGAATAAAATTAGAATATATTGTAAATTCCATGTAGGACTCCTAGGTATATTAAAAGGAGGTCAAGGGACATGTAGTATTGATAGATCCTTATACAGTCGCTTATCAGCTTCAAGTTATGTAAACCCTAACACATTAAGAGTGCTTATTTTATATTGAGGCTATGAAAGTCTTTTGTAATATGTTTTTTGTTATTGATTTTTTTGTTAACCTGTTTTATAAAAAAATTATTCTTATAACATTGGACCAAGATTCCGTATAGTCTTTGAATTTCATATGTCAAGGTTCTACTTAGTTTGTCTGGATTTATTCAATACAACTAATCCTTTTACAAGCTAAGCAAGATCTATTCAAGTGGGATCAACATCTTCGCTCTTGATACGAAGGGTTTGCCTTATTTCTTTTATAGAATCTCGGAGCTGCTGCTCTATATTGCCCTCCTTGTTGGAAAGGTACACCAAATTGAGTATAATATGCTTCTTCAAGGGTTTTTCCTTCTTCTTTAAGTGGACAGTCTTTGGTGTAGCGGGGTCCTTTACATAGCTCACATCCCACCTGAGCAGCATATACCTTCTCATTAACCTTCTTGATTTCTCTTCCAAACTTATTAAGTTGTGCTTGGATGACAGCCAATCCATCGGAAGTTTCAGTACTTCTTGTCCTAGATGTTATGTGGTGCCATTTTTAAGAATTGATTGCAGTTTTATATACTATAAAATATATATATAAAATAAAATACTTCAAAGAGCAATTAAGAAAATTCCCTAAGGAAAATTCACTCTTAAAAATATATATAATATAATATATAATACGTATATTAAACCGAGTAAATATGATCACCCGGGTCGTTTCCCCAACGACTAGTGAAATTGAAACCTCATTTAAGTCCGGATTATGATTTGAATAAGCAAATAGATGATTTGATGATCTATTACTTACTAAATAAAAAGCAACAATTAAAATGGACAATTAAAATCAATTAAACAATTAAACTAATACGGGTAACAATTAAAACGCGACAAATAAACAAGTAAACTAATTTTAACCCCTAAAAATGTAAACTAAAATTCTAAACCTAAGATAGGACAAAAGAAAATTTTAGGAAAAAGAAAAACATTTTTTTTCTTATTTTTGAATTTAATATGAATTAAAAACTAATTTAATCTAATTAAATCTTAAAAAATAGCAAATTAAGTACTAAAAATTTGGAAAAAATGATTTTTAAGCTTAGAAAAGTCTAAAATATCATAAAAGCAAAGAAAACTATTTTTAACTATTTTTATTATTAAAATCCTATTTTTTAAATTTAAAATAAAAGCTCAAAAATGAAATTTAAGATCTAAAAAGTGTATAAAATTTTTATGGATGTAAACCTAAAGCTATTTTTTATAAAACTAAAAATTATTTTTTTGTAATTTTCTAAAGCTTTTTTCTATTTTTTATGTATTTTATAAGATTTTAACTTTCAAAAAATGATTAAAAATAAAATATAAGCTAGAAAAATCTGAAAAATTCAGGTTAAAACTTAAACACTAACAGAAACTCAAGAAAAATAAGAAGAACCAAAAAGCTTAACGAATAAGCTCTCAAATGAGCTTAATAAGCTACGGCTTTTTTATAAAAAGGAAAACTAAAACGTGTACTAGTATTAAATGGTGTAAACTATGGATGGATGAGCTAATGTAGCTAACTGGTTAAGGCGTTGGTGTTATAACTGAGAGGTCATGGGTTCGAGTGTGGTGGCAACCCCTTTTTGCACTTTTTATTTTTTTTTAACTTTTTTGAAAAACTAATTACTAGGACCTAAATAAGACATAAAAATAAGCTATTTTAATAAAAGGGACATACGCTAAAACTGAATAATAAGCTCAATAACAACTTATCAAAAAGCTGTCACAGAAACTAGGTGTTTGAGCTTATTCTTACTTAAATAGCTATAATAAGCTCAAATTAAGCTCAAAATGGAAAAGGAAAAGAGTTCTAGGAAGCTTATGAGATGCTTAATCTATGTAGGAAAAGTAAATTAAGCTGGAAATACTTTTAAGCTACTGAAAATGATGAGGAAACAAGTAAACTTAGAAATCTAGAAAATAAGCTTAAAGCCAAAATAAGCTAAAATGCTCTAAAAGCAAAGACATCAAATAAGCCTTTGTAAACTTATCAAACAACTCAAGAGCAACTAATTTAAGCAAATAAACCTACTACTTAAAGCTAGAATCTAAAACTTAAAAGCTAAATTCTACTACTAATGTTATTTGGCTTTGTTAAGAGTTTGAATGACTTTTTGACAAGCTAAATATAACCCGGTTAATAGGCAAGAAAAAATGCAATTTAAGAACTTATTCAATAATAAAGCTAAAGCTAAACTTAATCTTGTACTTAATTAAAAACCTAAATCCTACTTTTACCTTAATCCTAAGGGACTAAACCTAAAAGGACAGTACCTAACTTCAATTGTTAGTATTGTTGCTTTTTGTACAAGTGCAAATCTACTAGTGCAGGTTTCCTAAGGGAAATCCTGCACTAAAACACACTCAAATGGAGTGTATAAACACAATGCAAGCAAGATCTAAGCCTTTGAGGGCTTAGATCTAAATTTGCACAAGTGAAATTTTAAGAAAAATCCCCTGGTGCTGTCAAACTTAATATAAGCTCAAACTTTTTCATTTTCAAAATCTAACTTATAAAATCTCTTTTCCTGAAATAATAAAAAAAAATTGTCTTAAAGGTAAACACAAGTGACTCAAGCAATATGCACAATTAGTTTTAACTTTTTGAGGTCAAACACTCTTAAACCAAACACCCCTTTAAAAAGTGACAGATCAAATTAAGCTTTTGAAATGAAAATCTAATTCTCAAAAACTTAAGACCAGATAATGCAGAGTTTATATTATTCCTAATGAGCATGAATTAACAACTAAATAAGCAGTAATCTAAGATTTAAGCTAGTTTACCTATTTTTGGTTTTTTCAAGGTTTTTAAGACTATTTTATGAAAAACTATGATTCAAACTAAGAAAGTCAAAAACAGATGAACTATTGAGACTAATTAGCTAAATAAAACACAAATAAGCTACAATAAGCAGGCGAAATAAGCAAATATAAGGCAGATCCTGAATATAGAAGCAAAGAAATCACTATTTAAAAGCTATAATAAAAAGGAAATTAAAGAGAAGTCTTACAACTCCACTTTAGCTAAACAAGAGGTTCCCAAATAGGGCAGCTTCAAGCTCCCTAGCTTATTAGATAAGCTAGGGTAAAGTCCTTGGGATCTCTTCCAAGTTAAGATCCCCTTCCAAAAGCTCAATTCCAATACATTCCATAGTAAATGTAATTTAGACTGGTTTAAGGTTTAGTAAGGCTTAATTCTGAATTGATTAAGCTCTATTTCAGCTTATAAACTAAAAGAGCTTATTAAGAGCTTATTAACTTATTGAGTTTGCTTAATGAGAGAGCTTATGAAAAAGAAACTTGGAGAGATTTAGAAAAACTGAATTTCATTAATAAAAAGCTTTCTTAACAAACATAAAATATAGAAAAATTAACAAGATTAAAAACATTAACTAAGATAAAAGTTTTAAAGCTATAACTAAATTAAGCTACGTCTAGATGTGGGTGTGTGAGAGGTGAGGCTCTATTTATAGCCTCCTTGGATCCTTCTAGCCTCTTGCCTTGCTCTCCAATCCTTTTAATCCTGGCCAATCATTTCTTTAATTATTTGAGCATCAATCGTGGCCGTTTGATCAAATTGTGGACACCTGAAGATTGCCAGCGTGTCATTCTCTTTTGGTTGTCATTGTGCTTCTTTTGTGAGTGTTTTAGCACAAAAACCCACATTCCATTGTGCTTTCTCCATTGCTACGTGTAAGGTGAGCTTGAGATAGGTTAAGTATCCCCTTGGAAAGACTGATTTGACCCTTGCCTTACACTTACGAGCTCCTTAATTGACCATCTAACCCTTTAATTTCCATAACCCCTTTGTTTTTTTGACTGTGGGTAAATTGGGACGACGATGAATAGTAAAACGCCCTTCGCGCCCATTTTTGACAGTTAAAACTGTTATTTCTTTGGGGAAATTGCAATTCAAGCCCCTCTCTTTCCTTTCCCTTTTCCTAGTTATAAATAACTTACAAAAATTGCAAGTTTAGCCCTTGATGTATTGTTATAAAAAAGATAAATGGCATTTGTTTTTTGGTCTTTAGGATCCTTTAAGGCCCAATAAGAGTGCGGGGCTATTTTTGTAATTTTCGTGAACTTTGAGGGCTAAAATGGTGAATATGTGGACTTGTTGACTTGTTGACCATGATTGACTATTCTCTTTGACTGGATTTGACTGAGGCTTGACTTTTCTGGCTTCGGCTTTGATTCTTTGGCTTCTTTTTGTATTTTTCTGATTCTCGTGTCCGTGCTTGCCCGTTTTTGACTGTTTTCTTGTGATTTTTGATTTATCCATACCTGCACACACAAAACACAAATACAAGCATATTTTTGCCATTTTTGGTCTGTTTTGGGTTTAATTGGGTTATTTTAAGTACAAATGGATATGTGTATTCTACACTTATCAAAATTCTCCAAACTAAACGATTGTGTGTACCACCACGCAATATCACAAGGCCTATAACCAAATTACCGTTGAAATTCCTCCCAAAGCTAAACCTTTGAAAGTATCAAGAATTTTTGTTGAGATGAGATAAGATGATACAAGTAAAAAACACCCGATTTCCCTTCATTATCAGAAGAGATTTTTCTCTTTTTATGATTTTTCTTGATAAATAACTATCTAACTACAACTTATTTATGTTGACATAATGTATTGTTTTCATTACTTCATTGGTAACTTTTAGGATCATAGAATAAAAAGCATAATTAAGTGTCTAAAAGATAACTTTATCATCCCCGATTTTTCACTTTTCCCATGCTAAGCTTAAAAATAAGATCCATTTGTTAATTTACAAGTCATACAAAACACTACACATAAATACTAATTGTGTACTTACTTTTCCTCCCGCAAATCCTACTTTTGTATCTCAAGATTTTACTTAAGTCATATACCCGAAGGCTCTTTAAGACTTTTGTTTCGATATTTATTAATTCCAAAAATAAAGCGTAACGGTTAAGAACGCAATAATTAGCTCCTAGCCCTTTTCAAAAGATCAATAATTCATCGAAGATAAAAAGTCCACATCGAGGCAACCAAAATTTGGCTTTTATTAGGCTACTTAAGCAAGGCACCATTCATGTCATATACCCTTAGGCTCTTTAAGACATGAATGAACCAATCTTATTTGCACCATATACCCTTAGGCTCTTTAAGGCACAAAGTAAGACAAAAATTAAGCAACATTATTATACCTCAGTCCTTTAGAGAAGCTACAACATCGGCTCCAGCTCCGACAAGATTAAGCAAACATATTTCCGACATCGGTCACTTCCTCGAACCTTTTAGAAGCTGTAACATCGTTTGTGTGAGCCGGCAAGATGCAAGAGACTCCTTTTATCATCTCTTATTATTATTGAATTCTACTTATCCCATATACCCTATATAGGCTCTTTAAGGAATAAGCAAAAATATCTTTTAAGATACATATATCTATTCCAAAATTTAGTATTCTGATGTGTACTCATCTAATTACAAAGGAACTAAAGAAAACTTCATTAGTCTAATTTACCAAAAAACCATACAACTCTATTTATTAAACATTTATATATAGAGGTGAAACAAGCTAATGGGAGAAAAAAGCCACAATTAATACATATGAGCTTGAAAGAAAACCAACTATTCTATGTTTAATGTCATGACTTATAAATAACACTATCATTTCTTGTTCTTCGCAATTTAAAATTTCTAAGAAAGAAATTCGCGAACACTTAGCCATATAAAATCCAACTTAGCATATTTAAAATCTACTTGAGATTAGCACAAGTTTTCTTTTACTAATGATTCAAGTCTAGCATGTTTAAAGTCTACGTGAGACTAGCACAAACTATCATCATTAATTGTTAAGGGAGAAAGCTTAGAACTCTACACGTACGATCGGGTTAAAAATTACTTCTTATTCTTACCAACGGAAAACCTACATTTATGTCTTAACACTTATTTATATATTTATTTATTTTTTATTTTTATTTTTTATTTTTATTTATTTTTATTTTTTTTTATTTTCTACATTTATGACTTAAAAATTTAAAATTTTTGCTATTTTTGCGGGAAAACGGGTACGTGAGAACAAAACAATAAGCAAGCAACATCAAATCGATAGATTCCCTTCCCCAAACTAAAACGAAACATTGTCCTCAATGTTTAAAGTCGGGTCTCTACGAAAATCTAAGCCGTTTATGAGGTATGCAAAGATAAACGTTAATCGATAATGATGAAAGGATATGGATCTCCCCAAACTAATTTCTCACAAAGGATGAGAAGCTCGAGTAGAATGGGACAAATCAACCAGACACGAGAGGCTTCAAAAATTGTTGGTTCGATCCTACAAAAATCACAACAAAAAAGCAATAAACATCGAGAAATCGGAAAGAGTACAAGCCTCTCTCAACACAACACAATAGATAAGAAAAATAGAAAGAAGATAGAAAAGATAAGCATGGGGTGAACTCCCACGAAGCGGCTTGTTTTTGATCACCGAGTCGCAAGCTCGACTCGATCCCTGAATTAATTTATCCTTAGGGAGAGCAAATAGAAACTTTCATTGAAACCTGCCAACTGGATTAATGAAATCGTATGATCCGGTTCAAAAAAACAAAATTCACACTTTTGAAAAGTATAAAATCAAAGGTGATTCCTCGTGTAAGTGAAATTTGGAGAAAAGTCCAAGATAATGTTAAGGAATTGACATCTTCAACATTTAAGAGTAAACGTCTACTGTGGTTTTTGTAGAAATTAAGCCAAACAACATTCTTCAAACATCACGGGAGGTTCGCGGAGAAGAAGAAATAACTTCTTTTGAAAACTGAAAAGAGTCACAAGAGGAAATGATCTCATTTTAAACTTCTCCTCCAATGTTACAGAGATTTTATCATGAATGGCAGATAAACTAGTAATACCCGCTGGTTATGAATACTTTGTCCTGCGTTTCCGATAGAATTCAAGGTAACACTTAGCCTGACAACTCCGCAGTTAAAGGCGATGTCAGAATCAAACAAAGGATGTGTAAAAGTACTTGTAGGTGGTAGAGTCAAATGAAATGGTTAAATCCTTTTTCAAGTCCTTTGGTTTGGAAAAATAATCATTAAAATCAATTGGATTATCAAAAGTGATTCTAATTGGCATGACAATGGTATTGATTGGAACATCACTTGAAATTTCCTCTTCTTCTCTGTCTTTGATTTCTTCAACTTCTTGAGAAAGAGGTTTTGGTTTCTTATTTAAGAATGTCGCCAAGAGACAAATTATATTTTTCCTTATCGCAATTCGAGTCATCATTTTCCACACAAATCGGATCAACGAGAAAAACATCGGCGTTTTCCATGAACAGAACCTACTCTCTCCGTAAGAGTAGGGGAAGTAGGATTGCAACTTGAAAAAACTTAAAAAGGTGGTAGGAAGGTGGTAGAAACAATTCTGGTGGAGATTGAATCTTTTTCAAGATAAGCTTTACTAATTCACTTTACATCCGTGTTATAAGTGTGAAGGAATAGAAGACCTTAAACTTGACATCCTTCGTTTTCCTATCAAAGAGAGGATTCACGTCGCTAGATTTGAAACTATCATCGAATTCGAAAAGAGGATTTGAAATAATTCAAAACGTATCTTCTTGAAAGTCCTTTTGTTAAAGAATTGAAACATCATCACCCGGTAAGTAATGAATTAGAAGAGTAAATTCTCGGTGAATTCCTTGAAAGTAGAATCACTAGTCTTCATCGAGAATAACTAGGAAAGAATCATCGGATAAATAGTGTGGACCAGTCACTGTACAACTGTAGAAAATAATCCTTACATACCAATGTAATTCGAACGTTTAAAATAACAATCAATGGTTGACTTGATTCAAACTCTTTGAATACCTTTAGTGTTTCCATTTTCACTTGCATGTTCAACGTTGAAAACTTTCATTTTCCATCACGAAGGAATCACTTTTTGTCATAAACATCAATTAAGTGCTCGTGCGGTTCGTAAAAATATGGGTCTTCCGATAATAAAGTACATTGTTCGTCGAGAGCTGTAAACAACTACTACGAAATCAGCCGGTACGTAAACTATCCATAACGGGGAGGAAACAAGTACAATCCTTAGAATCCTCGTCCTGGTCGACAAAAGTTGGACCGGTTAGCTAACTCGAGAGTCATTTGGGTTGTTTCGAGGTTGAAAAACCTAACCTATAAAAGCCAGAGAGATGCATTATAGTTGATACCTTAAGCTCCTAGACTCGGCTAAACCTTTGGCATTTAAGCTTTTAAAAATCACATGGTATGGTAAAAGAGGACAAGAAATCTCCCCAATTTCTCGGACAATTTCTTAAGAATTACGTCACCAGACAATTTTCCACTCAACGTAGTATTAGCAAGTTCATCAAGTTTTTCCCTTATTAGGCGCAAAGATCTTTAAGCGTTTTTGTGTATTTCATCATTATGAATTAATGCATCACAGCAAGAGAAATATTGAAATGAAGTTGTATTAAAAACCAAAAAACATTATCCAAAACTTTTCAAAGTGAACATGTTCTTTATCTTGCCTTTTTTTACATTTCATCTTGTCTTTGTAAGGAAGCTGAAGTTCATATGTTTTGTAGTGACTATTGACAATCCCTCTTGATTTCACTTATGTTGTTGTTTGAAAATTTGTCCTCTTGAACTTTTTTTGGGTTAGAGTAGTGGGACAGGGAAACCTTGAAGTCTCCTCCTACCTACATCCGTGATTAACAAATGGAGGAGGCATAGGAATGGACGGCCCTTCATAAGAAACTCCGCTTCGAGTTGTTATTGCCTTGGCTTCGTTCCTTGGATTTGGTACGGTATTGCTCGGTAAAGTACTTGAACTTGAAGCTTGGTTGCTATGATAACTTTGCATGAAAGTGAGCATCATCTTCTGAAAATCATCTTGCTTCTTTTGAGAATCATTGTAAACTCTTTGAAAATCATTTTGGTTTCTTTGAAAATTATCCAACTTCATTTGCAAGTTATTCATATTCGCATCATTTGCTTTAGAATAACTTTCAAAATTCTGTATAAAGACACACCTGGGAATTGTGAAATGGGAGGTAAGTATGCTTGATTAACCAAAAGGTTGATTTTTATTGGTGGTTGGTAGGTGGAAGCTTGATAAACCATGATTTTGGTTGTTTGGACGTTTGGTTAAAATTCCTCCACGGGTTTTGGTGAAAAAATATATTGGTTCCTTGGTAACGGTTTTGGTTGTTTTGAACATTCGGTTGATTGAAACCCGGTGGTCTCATTTGACTTGCCAAATTGGAAGGTTGGTTTCTTTGAAGAAAATTGCCAACGGCTGCGGTTTGTTGAAATTGTTGGATGTTGTCATGAAAAACAGGAAAATCGTTTCCACCTCGAGTTAACGGACCAATGATAAAATTTGTTATTTCGATTCCCACATGTGACACAAACTTCCTCAACTGCTTTGACAGGTGCGTGAGTAGTAACAACTAAAGCTTCCATTTCATTCATCATTTGGTTTATCTTAATAGTCATCTTATCCTAGAGAGAAGCGGCTATTTGTTGCATATCGAAAGAATTATTAGAAGATGAAGAATTAGAAAAGGAGGACATCCGTACTCACTCTTGATAATCACAAGCACGACTCCTTTGAGTAACGAACTTTTACTTGCATTCTATAATCGCAAACCATCCTTGAAGGCCATGACTAAGAATGCCACCCGCCCGCGCGGAATCTAAGGCATCATGATCAGTTTGAATTTCAAAGAATTGTAAAAAGTATCGAGTTGGTGTAGTTCCGAGAAGCCATGGTGAGGACATTGACGAAGGAGTCCTTTAAAACGTTCCCATGCTTCATTAAAGGTTTCGTTTGGTTCTTGGAAAAAATTGGTGATTTTGTTTCGGAGGTATGTTGTTTTTTATGGTGGGAAGAATTGGTTTATGAATTTTGAAACAAGGTCGTCCCATGTGAGAATTGATCTAGGAGTTCCTGTCTAACACCCAATCCGTGCTCACCGTTCTAGAGAAAAAGGGAAAAGGCAAAAGCTTTTACCGAAAGTGATTTCGGGAACTTTCGGGATGTCTAAACATTAAGTGACCTGTTAAAAAATACGATGGTGATTGTTGGGGATCTTGTCTACCCGTAAACTTATTACTTTGCACAAGATTGATTAAAGGTTGTTTAAGCTCAAAATTGTTAGCATTAATCGGTGGAACAACTATAGCATCTCATACCCTCGATTGTTGCTTTGTAACATTTGGGCCAAACGTTCGATTGTCGGCCATTGGAACAATGTTATGATCAACAATTGGTTCTTCTAAATCAAAATTTTCAACAACAACCGGAAGAGTTTGTTGTTGTCGACGTCTTCGAGATTGCGAACGAGTGCGCATAAAAAGAAAAAAACTAAAAATAAAAAAAAACAAAACTTTACACTAATTTTTTTAGCAATGAATTTTAACGGTTATACGAAAGAGACTTAAACCAAATAATCATCTACTTCACGGTAGCTCTTGAAAATTTCTTTTCAAGGTGAGCCGTACTTCGTAGAGACACAAATGACAAGTGTTAAATCTTTAGTTCGATTTGGGAACCAACAAATTCACCGGAACTTATTATGATAACACCTCCGTTGAGAATGTTATATTTTGGTATTTTTACCAATTGGTGATTTTTTTATTTCTTAACTAAAAAGAAAGATTTTTTATATTTTTGATTTTTCTATTTTTTTTATCTTTTACTTACACTAAAAAGAAAAGGAAAATATTTTTTTACTTTTTATATTTTATGATTTTTTTGGATTTTTGAATTATAAAACAAAAATGAAACTTTCGAGGGTGAAAGGATCTTCAAACCAAATCAACAAACTGAAAACGAAGGAATCTTGACATTATTCCCCGGCAGCGGCGCCAAAAACTGATTGCAGTTTTATACTATAAAATATATATATAAAATAAAATACTTCAAAGAGCAATTAAGAAAATTCCCTAAGGAAAATTCACTCTCAAAAATATATATAATATAATATATAATACGTATATTAAACCGGGTAAGTATGATCAATTGGGTCGTTTCCCCAACGACTAGTGAAATTGAAACCTCGTTTAAGTCTGGATTATGATTTGAATAAGCAAATAGATGATTTGATGATCTATTACTTACTAAATAAAAAGCAATAATTAAAATGGACAATTAAAATCAATTAACATTGTAAACTAATAACGGTAAACAATTAAAACTCGACAAATAAAACAAGTTAAACAATTTTAACTTCCTAAAAATGTAAACTAAAATTCTAAACCTAAGATAGGACGTAAAGAAAATTTTAGGAAAAAGTAAAAACATATTTTTTTATTATTTTTGAATTTAATTTAATTAAAACACTAATTTAATCTAGTTAACATCTTAAAAAATAGTAAAACAAAACAAATTAAGTACTAAAAATTTGGAAACAATATTTTTATAAAAGAATCTTAGAAAAGTCTAAAATACTCAAAAGCAAAGAAAAACAAATTTTTAACTAATTTTATTATTAAAATCCTATTTTTATAAATATAAAAAAAAAGCTCAAGAAAAATGAAATTTAAGAAATCTAAAAAGTGTAAAAATGATTTTTTTGGATGTAAACCTAAAGCTATTTTTTATAAAACTAAAAATTATTTTGTATTTTTCTGAAACTTTTTTCTATTTTTTATGTATTTTATAAGATTTTAACTTTCGAAAAATAATTAAAAATAAAATATAAGCTAGAAAAAACAAAGAAAATCAGTTAAACAACTAAAACACAAACAAAAACTCAAGATAAAATAAGAAGAAACCAAAAAGGCTTAACGAATAAACTCTCAATGAGGTTGAATAATCTGACGACTTTTTTTATAAAAAGGAAAACTAAAACGTGTACTAGTATTAAATGGTGTAAACTATGGATGGATGACCTAATGTAGCAAACTAGTTAAGGCGTTGGTGTTATAACTGAGAGGTCGTGGGTTCGAGTGTGGTGGCAACCCCTTTTTGCACTTTTTATTTTTTTAACTTTTTTTGAAAAACTAATTACTAGGACTTAAAGAAGACATAAAAATAAGCTATTTTAATAAAAGGGACATACGCTAAAACTGACTAATAAGCTCAATAACAGCTTATCAAAAAGCTGTCACAGAAACTAGGTGTTTGGGCTTATTCTTACTTAAATAGCTATAATAAGCTCAAATTAAGCTCAAAATGGAAAAGGAAAAGAGTTCTAGGAAGCTTATGAGATGCTTAATCTATGTAGGAAAAGAAAATTAAGCTGGAAATACTTTTAAGCTACTGAAAATGATGAGGAAACAAGCAAACTTAGAAATCTAGAAAATAAGCTTAAAGCCAAAATAAGCTAAAATGCTCTAAAAGCAAAGACAGCAAATAAGCCTTTGTAAACTTATCAAACAACTTAAGAGCAACTAATTTAAGCAAATAAACCTACTACTTAAAGCTAGAATCTAAAACTTAAAAGCTAAATTCTACTACTAACTGTTTTTGGCTTTTATGAGTTTGAATGACTTTTGACAGCTAAATTTAACTAGGTGAATAGGCTAGAAAATGCAATTTAAGACTTATTCTATAATAAGCTATAGCTAAACTTAATCTTACTTGAATTTAAAAACCTAAATCCTACTTTTACTTAATCTAAGGACTAAACTAAAAGTGACAGTACTAACTTCTTGTTAGTACTGTTGCTTTTTGTACAAGTGCAAATCTACTAGTGCAGGTTTCCTAAGGGAAATCTTGTCACTAAAACTCACTCAATGGAGTTTAAAACACAATGCAAGCAACGAAACTAAGCCTTTTGAGGGCTAAAATATAAATTTGCACAGTGAAATTTTAATAAAAATAAATCCCCTGGTGCTGGTGTCAAACTTAATCTATAAGCTCAAACTTTTCATTATCAAAATCAACTTAAAAATCGTCTTTTCCTAATGTGTCTATAAAGGTAAACACAAGTGACTCAAGCAATATGCACAATTAGTTTTGACTTTTTGAGGTCAAACACTCTTAAACCAAACACCCCTTTAAAAAGTGACAGATCAAATTAAGCTTATGAAATGAAAATCTAATTTCTCAAAAACTTGAAGAACCTATATAATGCAGATTTTTATATTATTCCGTAATGAGCATGAATTAACACTAAATCAGCAGTTAATCTAATATTTAAGCTACTACAAATTTTTGGTTTTTTCAAGGGTTTTAAGACTATTTTATGAAAAACTATGATTCAAACTAAGAAAGTCGAAAACAGATGAACTATTGAGACTAATTAGCTAAATAAAACACAAATAAGCTATAATAAGCAGGCTTAATAAGCAAATAAGCAGATCTGAATATAGAAAGCAAAGAAATCACTATTTAAAGCTAGAATAAAAGGAAATGAAAGAGAACTTACAAACTCCTCTAGCTAAACAAGAGGTTCCCAAATAGGGCAGCTTCAAGCTCCCTAGCTTATTAGATAAGCTAGGGTAAAGTCCTTGGGATCTCTTCCAAGTTAAGATCCCCTTCCAAAAGCTCAATTCCAATACATTCCATAGTAAATGTAATTTAGACTGGTTTAAGGTTTAGTAAGGCTTAATTCTGAATTGATTAAGCTCTATTTCAGCTTATAGACTGAAAGAGCTTTAAATGAGCTTATTAGCTTATTGAGACAACTTGACTTATTAAGATAGCTTATGAAAAAGAGATTTGGAGAGATTAAGAAAAACTGAATTTCATTAATAAAAAGCTTTCTTACATTACTTAAAAGGAAAATTACAAGATTAAAAACACCATTAAACTAGAAATTAAAATTTAAGCTACAACTAAATTAAGCTACCACTAAAAAACTAGATCTCATGCGTGTGAGAGGTGAGACCCTATTTATAGGCTGCCTTGGATCCTTCTAGCCTCTTGCCCTGCTCTCCAACCTTTTTAATCCTGGCCAATCATTTCTTCAATCATTTGAGCATCAATTGTGGCCGTTTGATCAAATCGTGGACACCTGAGGATTGCCAGCATGTCATTCTTTGATGTGACGTTTGTGCTAGTTTTGTGAGTGAGACAAGAGCAATTTTCTTCTTTACTTGTGCTTTTCTCTTAACAACGTGGCATTCTTTCTTTGGGATTGGACCAATCAGAGATGGGGAGTGACATTTCTTACTGCCAAGGAGTACTTGGACACCTAAATTGTCCTTTGTACCCTCTAATTTTGAAAACCCCTTTGTTTTGAGCCAAGGGCACGTTTGGGAAGATGATGAACAGTGAATGGGATTTACCCGCCTTTTTTTATAACTGAAACGGGTAAAAACTTCGTTTGAACTTTGGGAAATGGCAACTTCAGCCCTTGTGTTTCTTTTCCTTTTTTCTAGTTATAAAAGGGTTTTGGAATTTGCAAGTTTGGCCCTTGTGGTTGTAATAAAAGGGAAGTGGGCTAGGATTTGGCTTTGTTGACTTTTATTGACCATCTTTGACTGTCTTTGACTGGATTTAACTTTTCTGGCCTCGGCTTTGATCCTTTGGCTTCTTTTTGTACTCTTCAGATTCTCGTGTCCGTACTTGCTCGTTTTTGACTGTTTTCTTG
>BQNB010104602.1:0-23782 GCA_026074375.1 Tanacetum coccineum | reverse complement strand
CTTTTGCCTTGGTCAAGGGCATTCGGTCAGGATCTGTATTAGGGTTGCTATATAAGTGTGTACTATACCACGAATCAATGTATCTTTGGTTGATGGATATTTTGAGGGTGCATTTGGTGGAGATAGAGATGAGGATTTTGTTATGAGAGAAGGTGTGGTAGTGTCATCTTCTTCACTAGCTAGGTCTATAAAGAGTTGTCTTGGTGGAATGATGGTTAGTTTGATTTTCTTAGAAGGGTTATAGGAGGAGGCTTGAGTAGAAGCCATGGAAGTAGAAGAAAAAGGAAGAAGATGATGTTGAGGATGATGAATAGAGTGATGAAGATGGGTATATAATCAAGGAGAGGTGGATTAAAAGAGTAAAGCATGGGTTTGAAGAAAATGATTCCAAGAAGTGTTTAGCAAATTACAGAAACATAGTAGGGCCTATAGAAAGAAGATAGTCAACTGCACAAAAAATCAAAAGAATACAGAGAAATTCTCATGATCCTAGTGGTGGTCCCTTAAATAAGGGGGGTCTCATATATATTTGGGGGCCGCCTGGTATTTAAGGGGGTCGTTTTCTGAGTGAACAAAAAATTTCCTAGTTTTTCCAGATTTATAAACCTGTGCAGAAAATGTTACCCTAAGTTTTCCCTTTTGCAGCCAAACCTATTGCCTTAAAAATCATCTAATACTTTCAAATGTTCAAATTCAAAGGCTAGCTAATCTAAATTCTATTTGGAAAGCAATTATAGGCATATGACCAAGAAATAATTAAGCATGCATATATCACAAATATAATTAAGAGCATAGTGTAGCAAGGTGCATGCAAATAAGTTTAGGATGATAAAATGGAACAACCATCCAAGGCAAGTTACGTTGCCCAAACTAAGTACTAAAAATCCTACCAATAAGACTTAAGTTTAAGTGTCTAGGTATAAATGATGAGAAGCTAGTACCAATAAGCACAAATAAGTATCAATCACAATCAAAATGTTTTTAGCAATGATCCACATTGCTTACTTCTTCTTCTTCTTCCCCCTCAACAAATTCTTGATGCATTTCCCGATTGACCTTATTCCACCACGTTTATCATCTCGTAATTGGACTTGACGGTTGAGGATTTTGATTTGACGAGTATGGGATTCTTCCATGTTTAGGTCAACATTGGGTAGATTTGAAAACATTTGGGGAATGTCATTTAACAACAAGTTGATGAAACGAGTAGGAGAAGGAGTGCTTGCACGCGAGGTCCCTTCGGCATTTCCATCAACATCGTCATCGTTGAGATGAGAGGATGATGGTTGACCGAAGGAGGATGAAGAGGAAGTGGAGGAGCGACCTCTTCTCGTGCCATAATCCTTTCGAGTCTTTTGCTCTTGTTGAGCAGTAAGAGGATACATGACACGATTGTACAAGGCATAATGACCATTTAACAACTCGGGACTCTCGGACATGACATACTTAAACAATCGAGTTATTAACATACCGTATGGTAGAATTAACTAAGGTTGTTTAGTAACAACTTCATTCGTTTTGCAATAAAATATGCAAGATTATATCGCTCGGACCTAGCGATACAGTAAAGCATGTGACAAAGACATGCCGGGACATAATCGCGGTTCCCCCCAAGACAAAAAACATTTTCCCGAATTATTTTGACCCTAAGTTTTCATTATTGCCATGATTTCACGAGTTAAAATTTGGTTTTCTTTAAGATTAATGACTACATTATGACGGATACGAGTGACAGGACCCTCTAGTTCCTCTTGAACATAGTTTCTAATTTCATTGGGGCAAGGAGGGTCAGTTTTATAAGGAACACTCATAGGGACACTATATTGCAAGTCGTCAAGTAACCACTTGTCGGAAAAAGAACATGCACCATTATAGGGAATACGAAGAATTTGACCAAATTCTTCAATTGTGTAAGAGAATAATTGATCTTGGATGACAAACTCGATTAACATTACACCTTTAAGAGTGTAGTTGACACGATATTGACTATAGAAATCAAGAATGAAACGAGGAACAATTTGTTCACTAATTTCGAGAAGACACTCAAACCCAATATGACCAAACATCGATCTAACGTAGACCATGTCATCAAAATCTAAAAATACTACATGACCCTCATGAATGCAATGAATTTCAAGGTTCTTAAACATCTCTTTTAAAGGTGAGGTGTATTCATGTGAAATTTTCGGAATGTAGCTTTTTGTGTTTTGGTGATCTTCGACAGTTTTACAAGGCATTATCACCTAAAAGGAGAATAATACAAGATTTTATAATTTTGAACTTGTATAATTAACAAGATTTTGTGCTAGGAGGTGCTATATGCAATAAATGTGGATTTGCAGTTAACTCAACTCTAAAACAAAAACCTATGAGTTAACCCAAACACTCCTTAATTAAATTTTGCTCATCCAAACAATGTCGAAAATTACATATTGATTATGTATCTCGATTTGTTTCTCTGGATCTATATGCATAAATGATAGAACGTTTTTAAAGGTTTTCACGCATGCATTAAACATTTTTTATGTTGTTCATAATTGAGTTAATTTCAAAAAGAAAATTGGGGTTTTTGTTTCATATCAAAACTTTTGACCCCAAACACACTCTTTTTGCAAATCTATGTCTACGGGGGAAGCATATTAGTTATATATTATGTTCATTATAGTCCTAATTTTCATACAAGTAAATAAAAAATAAAATCCTGGAATTTTGGTTTTTGTTAAATGAACCCTAGACACGAAATTGGAAAGAAAAATAGATGGAAATGATTACAATTGATGATCTTAATGATGTTAGGAATGATTATTGGTGTTGATTTGATCTTCAATTTGAGTTTTATTGGTTGTATTTAAAGTTTTGTGGGTTTGGTTTATGTTCGTCGCTGCACTAAAAAGAAGGGATGTTTGTTTTCAGTTTAACAATAAGTGGGATGTAGGATTATGTTGCCGTCTGTTGGCGGTCCCATATCGATATGGGGGCCGCCTGATTAAATCAAGGGGCCGCCCTAGACTATGGGGGCCGCACTCAGCAGAGGGTTTTTAGGACTTGAATTTTGACGAAAAAAGTTACTGGAGGAGTGAGACTTATATTTGATTTCGCGAATTAAAAGTGCTTAAAATACGTCGAATCAAGTAATTAAGTTGTCACGACACGGAATAGAACATGGACTAGAATCGAGACTAGAAGAAAAGAAGAATGATTTATGGAATGTGTTCCATCAATCCTAAACCAAGACGAAGATAGTTAAATGATTCACGTTTAAGGGGTTTAGTGAGAATGTCGGCGATATTGTCGACGAACGAGACTTTTTTGATAGAGATATGTCCAATCTGGACATTGTCTCGAAGAAAGTGGTGACAAATTTCGATGTGTTTAGTCCACGAGTGTTGCACCGGGTTTTTGCTAAGGTCAACTGCGCCTTTATTGTCGCACATGATCGGGACGTCGTCGAGTCGAATGTCGTAGTCAATAAGATCTTATTTCATCCATAGTGCTTGTTGACATGCCTTTCCGGTACTTACGTATTCGGCTTCGGTCGTGGATATAGCAAGAGCGATTTGTTTCTTCGAGAACCATGATGTTAGGCAACATCCTACGAACATAAAAATACCGCTAGTTCTTTTTTGATCCACATAATCTCTCGCATGATTAGAGTCAGCATATACTATGGTTTCTATGCCGGTCCCTTTAGGATATCATAATCCTAAGTGCGTAGTCCCTTTAATGTATCAGAAGATACGCTTAGCTGCTTCAAGATGAGAGGTTTTAGGATCCTCTCAGAAACGTGCACAAAGGCAGACATTAAACATGATATCAGGCCTACTTGTCGTTAGGTAGAGCAAACTACCTATCTTGCCTCGATACTTGGTACTATCTACCGACTCACACTCTTCGTCTTTTGTTAGTTTAGCATCCGAGGATATAAGGGTTTTCATTGGTTTAGAATCTTCTAAGCTAAATTTCTTAAGCATTTCTTTAATATATTTAGATTGATTAAAGAAGATACCATCTTCCATTTGTTTTATTTAAAGTACAAGGAAGAAGTTAAGTTCACCCATCATGCTCATCTCAAACTCGTCATGCATGATTTGGCAAAGTCATCACACATGTCTTGACAAGTCAAACCGAATATAATGTCGTCGACGTATATTTGAACAATGATAAGATTTGAACTTTTCTTCTTAGTAAAAAGTATGTTATCTACCATTCCCATTTTGTACTCATGTTTAATAAGAAAAGCTTTTAATCTAACATACCAAGCTTTGGGTGCTTGTTTAAGACCGTATAAAGCTTTCTTGAGTTTTAATGTGTCGTTCTGCGTAGGTATTTTATGTATCAAGTTTTACTATTTATTTTATGCCGGCTATACCTAAAACAACACTCTAACGGGCAGTGTACCCGGTCAGATAGAGTTTCATGGTAAGTATGGTGTCGATCACTAAGAGCGAGAGTGTTAATTCCTAATTCTATCAGTATTTTAGTTATTTAAGTTAAACCTAAAACTAATGCTGATGACATCAAATAACGTCTATTTTATAGCATCATTTATCCCATGTAAATAACCCATTTTATATAATTATTGCAAAGAATTGTTACTTAATCGTTTGTATTTGAGAATTGCAATAATTATGGAGTACTTGGTGAAGTTATGCTAAAAGGTATGCATTTTGGAGCATAAACGAAGAGTTCAAGAAAGTCTACTAATCCGATAGCAAATACGCCGTATTATTCTAGACCTATACGACGTATCCAAGACTTTGACGAATCAAAAGACCATTGCTTGACTTTGAAGAATACGTCGTATCCACATTAATGATAGACCGTATATAATACTTTGGTCAATGAAGAAGAATTAATTGGTCTTACATCAATACACCGTATCCATCAAGAAGATACGGCGTATTCGTGCCTATACTTCATAAGAAACCACGAAGACATAAAGACTAATACGCCATTTCCAGAACCTTCAATACGTCATATTCATGAACTTCAATAAGTCGTATTCAATGTTTATTATACACGAAGATTCTAAAAGATATCAAACGTGGTCCTTACTCCAAGAAATCCCTAATACGCCGTATCCCACATGGATGGTTACGGCGTACCGACGCGATTCCAGACACTATAGATAGACGACCCTAAACTTAGTTTTAGGCATGCAAGTGAATCCCTAAACCACCAAGTCGACCAAGAGACGATTAGAAGAGCCTAGAAGGTCAGAAAAGAGCCTCAAGATCATAGGAAAACTCTTGTAATCTTCGCACAACCGAATACGCATTCAATCGAGGTTTCTTTACTTTAATCGTTCATATATCAAACCGTGTGTATTTTTACAATGACTATCGGCTGATACCTTTAGGTATCAGCCATGTTTATGAAGATCTAATGTTTGGTTTGTTTATCTCGATTGCTTAATTTATCGTTGATTATTGTTTATGTTTATCAATTTATATTTGTTTACGTGCTTAAGTATGCAACCTATCATTCAACTGGGTCTAGTCCTACATATCTAGAATCATAGGATCACAAATATTGACCTATCTTTGCCTTTAGATTAGTGAGCTTAGTTGAGCGATAAGGTGACCTTGGTATCAACGAGTACATTCTTATTCCATTGGTAAGGACTCGGACAGTGGACTACTAGTATATAAATCGTTGTTAAGCAGTAAGTGGGTAAAGTCTCGATGAGCTAGGGTTTAGTAAGAGCACCATTACTTAGATCCTAAGATAGATTATAATCAACAAATGTTTGCTTCATACGGATGCATCTAATTGTGACAGGATTAGCGTGTCTAGGTCTTAGGAAGAAGTACCGCCTAAGTCTAGGAATGATATGCCCTTCGAGATAAGACAATCATTGCACTAAATAAACAAACCTGCGTTTTATCGGATTATTCATGGTTGATACGTTTTCCTTACATTAGTTCTCGACCGCTTCTCTATCGTTTGTTTGTCTTCTTGTGTGTGTTTATTGCTTTACTTGTCATCAAAACCTTAGGTTAGATACACAAAACCGTGCCAGTCTCTCAGGCTGAAACCCCCCTTTTGCATTAGTTTTAGGTTTAACTTAGATAACTAAAATACTGATAGAATTAGGAATTAACGCTCTCGCTCTTAGTGATCGACACCCTACTTACCAACGAAGCTACATCTTGACCGGGTACACTGCCCGTTAAAGTGTTGTTTTTAGGTATAGTCGGCATAAAATAAATAGTAAAACTTGATACATAAATAACACCTACACAACGACACATCAAGTTTTTGGCGCCGCTGTCGGGGAGTGAAGTTGTTTAATTCTTGTTTTTATTAGTGTTTTAGTTTAGATTTAATTTAGTTTAGATTAAATTGCATATTTGTGTGTTTGTTTTGTGTGTTTGTTTTCTGCATTGTATATTTTTTTTTGCATATTATGTGTTTGTGTGCATTATTACAGTTCGCTGTAACTTTCTGAGTCGAATACTCAGTACGGCGTATTCAATTTATTGGATACGGCGTATAATTTTTTTCAAACCAATACCGCGTATTCGACTCTATCATCAATACGGCGTATTCAGTTCACTGAATACGGCGTATTAAGCTATTTGACAGTTTTCTTTCCTAGCGAATTTATTACAGGTTTAAATGGACAACCTTAACATTACTATGGAGGAGTATATCAGGCTTGAGGAAGAAAAAGCTCGTAGGCGTGGTAAGGTATATAATTGGGAAACTGCTATGTATGGTAAGATCTGGGATAATGAAGACGTTCACGACCTCGGATCTGTTGAAACTGAATTCCCAGCTATAGTCTTTAACGACATGTTAACATCTAAAGCAGCACTCTCGTGTGAGCCTACGGTAAGTTCTCTTAACAACGATGAAATTGACTTTATAATATCGTTTGACGAATCCGACGATGAAGATTGCACTATAATTTTCGACAAAAAATCATTTTCCTACAAAATAATTTCTGTCAATAATTTAAAAATGGATTCAGAAAATGATAATGATAAAGTCAATATGCCTTTTCTTCCATCACCCGAGCCTACGGTCAGTTATTTTGATGATTTAGACTACTTTAAAGATTTTGAGAAATAATTTTCAGCCATTGTTTACAATAATGCTCAAACGTCTAAATCAGATTTATTAACTGAACCGATTTTAAACCCTAAACATATCGATGAATTTAATTTGAAAGATGAAACATCATTGTCCGAATGTGGTGAAGAGGAACAAAACGTTTTAAACTTTAAAGATCTATTTCCTTTTAACGTAATTTATCCCGATGAATTAAAAACGGATACGGACAATGATAATGATAAAGTCGATATTGAACACTGGTATGTGCTTAATTACACATACCTTTTACCTTTTAAAACGAGCATAAATGACCAAAAACGAACATAAAATGCCAAATAGATGCTTGTTTTGCTATTTGTGTTGTGCAGGTACCGGATATTCACTAAAGGACAAAAACTACGCCAAAATCGACAAAACCGAGCACGAGAACGAAAAGAGCAAAAAAAGTCAAAGTCAAAGTCAACCGAAAAGTCAACAAGTCAAGACGAAGCCGAAACCGAAGAAATACTTAATGGGCTAACCCGCACCCATCTAATGGGCCGGATCAGCCCATTAAGCTATTTAAACGAAGGCTTATATAAGCCTTGATACCACTTGGGCTTATTAGCCAAATCTGCCAAAGCAAATGAGGCCCAACAAACAAGCAGCCCAACAACACTAGTAACATCTAACGACTGTTAAGTCATTAGCCATGTCTATCCGTTAACCCCTTACACTGTTAGTCCTTCAAGGACTAACAATGCAACAACCACTTAACACCAGGAACCAAAGTTGACGACTTTCAAACCCAAACCAAATACGGAACAGTTTTAGGTTTTTATTTCAAGTCTAACCAAACGAATACACGAAGATAGAATTGCATTTGTTTTCTGATAATTTACACAGGACCTTGTGAAAAGAAAATCAATTGATGTTGGTGGAGAATTTACAAAAATCTGAGATCCTGAAGTGTTGGAGTCTTGGAAACTTCAGGCGGGTTGTTCAACATAAAATCTTGCTCATAAACGCAACATGGAGAATTTACAGAGCAAATATCAGGGGAGTTTCTCATTCGAATTCTTTTTAAATTCCCGTATTTAATGTTTTATTTAAATAATGAGGACGTTGAATATTTCATAGTGGGGGGATGGAATTAGAATGTTTAATTGGTCCTATTTTCACGCTAAAATGTTAATTATGCTCATAATTAAAAAAATTAAGATACTTTTGTGAGATTACTTGATACAATAACCGCACACATACCCTTGTTAGTATTGTGAGGATTTAACCTTTCTGTTTCCAAACGTTTACCCAAAAATTCCACAAATATGAGTGTGCCGGTGATGTAGTGGACTTTAGAACTTGGCTTGGTACAGTGATGAGTACTATGGATTTAGATGGAGTAACTTGTTTAAATTGGTAAATTTTAGGATTACACCCAAATCGCCTTTACATGTTGCTTATTAACTAACTACACCGGTTAGTTAACCTCCAGTTTAAACCCTTTTCCACTCTCATCTTTAGAGTGATGATCCACTAGAACAACCCGTAGAGCCAATCCTTTAGGAATTACACCAACTATTTGTTTCGTTACACCCTTACACCTTAACCTACCCTGTTAGATTAAGTTTAATTTACAGTTGCTAGTTGCTTAAAGTGTAAAGTTTGTATTTCCCGAGTCTTGTGTCATTTTCTATCTTTGGTGCGGTTGAAAATTTGCACATTGCAAATAGGAATGTATATTAGTAGTCAAAACTCATGTGATTTTATTGCCGTCACAATTATTGGTGAAACCGAAGGACGAAGAACTACCGAAGAAATTATCCGAAATTATTATGATCCTGATGATGGTGAAACTACACCGAGATTTGAAGTATAATGTTTGGTAAAACAAAAAAAATTAAAAAATGGAAAATACAAAAAGAGAAAGAGAAGTTTAAAGATAATCGTTAGCAAGAGCTTTACCGAGGAATTACTTGAAGGATCGATTATTCGTTATGATACGTCTAAAAATAATCAACGATGTAGAGTATGTACAAAGTGGAAGATATCGCCACTTACCTTGTAGAGTATGTAAAGTTATGGGATGATTGGGAAGTTGATCATTACGGGAACGCCAACTTTGGTTGTTGTTTTTGATCTATGATCAAGACATTTTAAATAGTTGTGTCTTTATCATGCAACGCTCCGGGAAAAAAGTGTCTAGCAACTTGTATCTTAAGTCTTAATCTATTTGTTTCTTGATTTTTATTTAACATCAATTTAGTTCCCTCTCACTTGATGATTAGCCGCTGGTTTACGCGAATGAGGATTTATACGAACATGCATGTCTATTCCGTCGTTACGGCCATGTATGCATGTCTCAGCTGCCTCGTTGATTTACGACTTTTGGTGAAAGTTAGAAGGTTCCTACCCTATATCATTCTTCATCCTAATCGTTGGTTAAATTCGAATGGAGATGTGATCGAACACACATGTCTATCCCGGCGTTCTGGGTGTGTATGTGTGCTTCAGCTGCCTTGTTGGAATGGTACTTCTGGTGAAAGATTGTAGATTGATCAAACCGTACGCCTTTCCATACAAAAACCCATATTTACCTTTATAAACTTGTTACTCCTTGGCTTTAGTGGTGGAAATGTGTATCCTTGCCAAGCTTATGATAGAATACTCGTCACGACCGAGGAATTGAGCGAATTAGTTACATGTTACCATATAGATTAGTTGAGTGATTTGAGTGTTTTCATCTTCCTATTTCGTAAGGTGTTTGGTTGTGTACTTGTAATAGATCGAAAAAAGTGCTTTAACAGAAAATATCCTTAAGGGATACATTTTTAGGAGGGGGCAAGCACCTGAAAAGGTAACTGCCAATGACCTATTCTAACTACATAGCATGGTCCAAGGGGTAGCTAACATCCCGTATCTATTAACACATTACTTGTTCAGGTACGCTGAGGGGAGGAAGAGGGGTGCCAGGTTATCATGAGGTCATTTTATTTGGCGTCTTGCTCATCACTTTGGTCTGGTAAGTGATGATGGATTGAGAGGATTATTAGTTGTGGCCCATGAATTACCGTTGATTTACATGGGTGAGCTTGTTAAACTCAACATCTGTATGGAGATAGGAGATGATTGGGCTTGGGTAGCCCCAGGACCAAAGAGACAGCAGGTTGCTGTGGCTGGTGACCCTGAGGCCGCTAAAGATGCTCCTGCAGTCGATGAGGGTGCCCAAGCTAATCCAGCACCCGTGCAGGCACCTTAGCCGCTACCACCACCTCTAGTTGCGGGTAGGACTATGCCCCAGAGATTGGGGAGACTTGAGGAGGAGATTCAGGGACTACGTAGGGATGTCAGGAGTTTGCGTGAACTTATGGAGAGTTCAATGACCGACCAGGGTAGAGTCTCTACATGGATGATTAGTTGTATGACGCAGCTCATGGAGGCTAGCGGGCAGACTTATCAGGCTTTTGATGGGACTTTTCCAGGTAGCTCTCCAGCTGTCTTCGAGAGACGTACTAGATAGAGGACCGGTGAGGCCAACACTTCCGCAGCACCGCAGCAGCCAGACCCATGATCCCTCTATCCTTTATCTTTTGATTTTATCCTTTGCACCTTTATATTATTCGTATCATGTTGTACCTAAACTTAAAACTACTTATCTTGTGATGTATATATTATTGTATGATGATTTTGACTTGTTTATGTATGATAGAACAAAGACTGGCAGTAAGTTCAGCACCATAGTTTGTGAGTATGTTACGGAACCTGGCGCGCAATCCAAATCAAGAGCAGAATCAAGTAGAAATAGTGATTTTAAGTGTGTGAAAGAAGCGGGAAAAAAGTCTAACTTAAAGACTAGCTGAAAGAAAAGTGCTTCCCGAGAGACAACCCGGATTGATATTTATTTTTATCGAGTCTGTCTTCCCAGACATCAATATGGCGTATCCGCTCCATACCATACGGCGTATTGATTGTCTGGACGTTATCAGTCCTTTATTTTTATGCACTTTAAAAACATTATTGTCAGTTCTATCAATATGGCGTATTCATGCATATGATACGGCGTATTCAACAGACTACCTGTGTTTCGTATTTAGTTTAGTTTAAATTAACCGTAGGTACTGGTGGAAAACTAGAAGGGGGGGGTTGGAATAGTTTTTCCTCATTAAAATATTTCTTTTAAGTTTAAATCCTTATTTTTTAGAATCCAGAATGACAAATCAATTATATGTATTACGAATACTTAAGATTCAATAATAGATGTGAATAAAACAATATAGGAGATGTAACAAAGTTATTTATAAGTGTTCGCTACAGGACACCTTCCTTGCCCGTAACTCCACTCCCCAGATCACTACTCGAGAGTTCAAATACACTAATCACCATTACTCCTTCGAGCGGCGGAGAAGCCTCACAATGTTGCTTACCCGTTTATTTGGTGCTAAGCTAAACACCGGGTTCTATAAGAAGAACCATTCATCACATACATATACACCCATCAATAATCCTATCCTAGGTAGTGTGTCCCAACAATATTGATCATAATATATCAAAGTGTTTGCCTTCTACTAGGTACCAAACTTTTACATCATTTACAATATGCACCATTATTACTAAACAATGATGTAGATTTGATTATACTTAATGAATGCGAGAAGAAGGTCTTGAGACCAGTAGCTTGACTCAAGTATGAGGAGGGATCTTTGCTCTAAGTAGGTTGATGAGCTTGATCATGAAATGCTTATGTCGGTACAACATCTTTTATATCAGAAATCTACAAAAAAATACCCATGGTAAAGAATCAGTGGTTAGCTGAATATAGAGAGAGAATTATGTATGAATGAGTGAGTAAGAACAAGTGAAATGAGTTGGTATTTATAGGCAAGAGTTTTACTATAGCCCGGTTCTGTCGGTGTCATTGTCCAATGGAACTGGCATCCAAACTCAATGGCACCGGCCTACAGTAACACAAATCTGAATTTTGAGTTTTAAGATCTTAAAGAATCAAAGGTAGATTTGCAAGATCATGTTTAGATTTGGTAAGAGAAAGTTATACTTTATGATTTGAAAACTTTTATGAGGTTAGTTAATTTAAAGTGATTAAGTATAACGTTTGAAGAAAAAAAAATGTTTATGTGATGTATGAAAAGGTTTAGTTATTAGAGAACTATGGATCTAGACCAAAAATATAAATACTTGAGGTCTTTTATAAAAAAATATCCAATGATTGTTTTAAAGCGTGCTCAGAGTCAAAAAGGGATTATTATGATGACAAGTATGCTAGATGGGTTAGGGAAACTTTTTGGTTTAGAACTTATGAATTTTGTTGTTTATAAGTTTAATGTTTTGTTATTAACAAAACAAGGAAAGATCAAAGAATATAAATAAATGTTTTTACGGTTTATTTATATTAACAATCTCCTCCTTTTTGTTGATGACAAAACATAAACTTACAAAGTAAAACACAACAAAATTTATAAGTTCTAAATGGGAGTTTTTACTTCCTATCTCCCCCTTTTCTGGTAAACAAAAGAGCGACGAAGAAAAAAATGAAAATGACAAAAAAATATAAGAAAGGAGTGAGTATTGATTCAAGAGAATCAATATGTAAGCTCCCCCTTGACGAAAGCATCCCCTAAAAGGATTTGTCTGGGATAGAGGGAGAGGCTGCAAAAATGTTAGTCATAAGAACAATTATCCGATAAGAGTTGGATAAGGATTCCCTTGGTTAAAGCTACAAGAAAATGTGTTAGTCCAATAAACTAATCATTCCAATAAATATTGAAAAGGTTGATTCAATAAATGTCACGGCTCCCCCTTGACGAATGCTCCCTTAAAATGGAGTCGTCAAATATTTTTAAGAAGAAATAAACTGCCAGAAAATGTTAGAAACAAACAATATATAAAGAAAATTCTGGAGGGCCGGTTCCTGCCGATGCTGTTTAACAAACAGAACCGGCTTGTAATCGACAGCACCACTGACCTGTACTGATCACAATGACCAAGAAGTTTTGAGGCGAGAAGCAAATTTTATCAAACTTTAACCAACTGAAATTTTAAGTTTAGGAAGATCATACAACTTACAACAATCAATAATTATTCAACAAAGATTCATAAACAAATTATACAATTATATAAAGCACACAATCATAATCATTCAACAAAGATTCATAAATAAAACTCGTTCAAGACATTAAAAATTACAAATCATGAAGTAAAACCAAATTGACTTATGTCAACTAAAACTAAAATCATGATTGATAATCTGACACTTCTAAATCTTAATGCTACTTAAACTTAGTGATCATCATCTTGTGGTAATTTGCTTGACATATGGTTCAAACACTCTAGGATGTGATTTAGCATAAACATTGTTTCGGTTTGGAAATTGTTAATGATTGGCTTCGGTCTTTTGATAGTGAGGACAAGTGTGACCTTGAGGTTTAGGAGGTTATTCTAGCCAAAGAGTTTGAATCAATGGGTCCAAATGTGCTTGGTGGAGAGAATGATGGACCAAAGGGGGTGTTTGGATTGAGGTGGTGATGGGATAAAATGGTGGTGGCAATTGGACATGAAGGGAATGGAGGTAGGAGGGATGAGGCTATCTTGAATGTATTGTGCATTTTGAATTGCCTCTTGCACATTTTGATTGAAGGATTGGAGGTTTAATGGATTTCTTTTGAATCCTCCATTTTTGTGGTATGAGTATTTGTTCTAGGAGTTATGTTGACATAGGAGCGTGGTTCAAGGGGTAGTTTTGTTGAGTGATTGAGTTTAGGTCTTGTAACATAAGAACGAGGGAATGGTTGGTAGTTCTTGGTGTGCAACATTGTAGAAGAGAGGAATGGAATAGGCTCTATGGGAGTGTTGGAGGATAGAGAAAGATGAAGGGCCTCTAGGAGCCAATGAGTTGAAAAAGTTTTCAAGAGTCACAATGGCTATGAGTAGCCACAGGGTTTGTTTGGTTATGAGGTTAAAGGTGCATGGGTGAGAGCTAAGTAGTATCAATAGCGAACATGTTAGGATTGAGTTTGAAGCGCACGAGAAGACCGAGTCTCTCAGTCCAACGAGCTAACACACGCTATGCTCCAAGTTTGCGCGCGACAGTCTATAGATCCTCTACTCAGTACAAACATCTCTATGGTCCGCACACAAGGCAACTGACATAGCTCATGTGAATTAGAGAGAACTTAACAAGCGACAGCCACCAGGCTCACCATAAAGACTATAGCACATGTGAGAGCTGCCACTAGTAACAATGAACGAGTGTACACACAGATGTCATGACAGCCAAAACTTCTTATCGGCGACACCTTGATTTATATTGCGAGCGATGCATGCAAGAGCAAATTAATGGCTTAACACCCACCTAAAAATGCTACACAACACATCATTATAAAGCAATGTAGGTCAAACAAGGTAAAACCAACTACTTGGCTGCAATGAGACACTCCTATTAAACATATTTATGGGCTTGGTTAAAGAAGTGGTGACCTCAAAATCATAAAAAGCTCTCTGTAGAACCGGCTGTCCGGTTCTATTGAGCCAATGGCACCGGCTTGCTGCAAACAACACTGGCACAGACAGGAGGAAATTTTAAGACAAGATTTTTTTTGATAAAAGTTCATTAGGTTCTAATGTATCTCCTAAAGGTTGAAGAGCCTAATTTTAAGGATGTCTAAGAAGATAAATGACCTAGAAGAAGTTCATACTTCAATGATACACTATTATGCCAAACGCTCCCTTAAAGGCATAAAGTTTATGCAACTTCTTAAAATTCATATACTAAGGTTCTTATAAGGATAGTCTTAACACAATATTATTTATTCATGATCAAAGAGCAAAGGTAGAGCAAAGATAACATAGAACACAAATTCACAAATTCTTGATATAACCAAACGCTCTTATATAACCAGTGAGAGCGAAAAACAACAACCTAGACAAGTACATATCTGAATTTCCTTAAATTATTCGTGCCAATCATACCAAACTAATGAAATAACCTACAATTCACCAAATAACACACATATATAGAAATTGTTTTATAGACACACCAAGATGATTTACCGAGTAGCATACTCTACTTCTTCTTGCAAAGATAATGAAAAGGTCACTTGAACAATCCTTTAGTTTTTTTGGTTTGAATTCGAGATTCACCCCTCCTTCGATAGGTACTGGAAGTTGGTTGAGGTAGGGAATCACAGGGTCAAGAGCTCAGTAGTATCAACCGGATCATTTTATCAACTCCTTGGTTGGTAATATGGTGTTGGTGGGAATCGGAACTCGAAAGATAGAAGGGATTGGGGTTGGAAGACGGGGCCTTTTACCCTTGCTTTTGAAACGGAAGACTCTCTTGCCGGAGAGAGGAATCATCACATGGTTCACAAGTTGGAAGTCATTTGACAAAGGGATAAGGTGATTGGGTGAATTGCTTGAAGAGTCTAGTAAGAAGCATGGCATAAGGGAGAGTCATTTCACTACTTTAGGATTACTCTTATCATTTCGATGAGCAATGTAGTAGCGCACAAGCGCAACAGTCGCTCATAGACTGCGGCGCACAATCGCCTATTAAGACCGAGCCTCACATGACAGCATAGATCACCCACTAAGCACTCCTGCGTATGCGACTGACAACACACTCCACGTCTCCAACCAGCAACGCAGTTCACCACGGCTTCTCTATATATCACACATAATAATGAGATATCCCTTTTTTGAACCCTCTTTTCATTTTAGTGCCAATCATTTAGAATGGATTGAGGGCGACATTGACACCTTTGATTTTTTAGAATTTGGCTTCGGTTCTTTCATGGAATAAAGGCATCACGAATCACGGATGGTTTGCGTGAGGGAGGTGGGTAAATGTTGGGATGAGAGGATCACAACCTCTAACAAGAGATAAATGGGGCCCTTCGGAAGTGTAAACACACACGGTCATCCGATTTTAAGAATCCGAGCAAGTTTTCAAGAGTTAAGAATGATTTCGACATTGTTCGATAACAAAAGCAATGAAAGGAGTTCCGTGAGGTTTCGGATGAGGCGGACACTTTAGTAGAATTGTAGACGAGAGATAGGGACAAAATTTGTTCGTCATGTCAAGAAGGCAATCGATAGCCAATTGCCGCATTGATTTCCAAAGTGGACAACTTTGTTTTAAAGATGATTTTAACGGTTAGTTAGTTTTTACGGGTATTAACAATCTTATTTACTTAAATCCTTTCCCCCTTTTTTTTGATAGAACAATGTGCATGGATTATTTTCTTGATAAGAGATATGTTCATTAACTTAAATAAGGGTATCCTAACGTGCCAAACACTTGATATGGGAATCAAAATAAATTGAGAATAAACAAAGATCTTAGGATAGGAATTAATCAAAAGAATGTATATAAATGTAATTAGGACTTACAATTAGTCAAGAGAATTAAGAGAGATTCGAAAAATTGCTGAAGAAGCTTTAAAATTGTCAATGGCGGTTTCTAGGGAAGAGTAAAAAAAATTAAACAGTGAGATGATAAAAAGAGGAACAAGACGTTTTGTTCTGTCAGTTTGCCGGTTCTGCCGGTGTTGTTCATATAACAGAACCGGCTTGAGTTCCCAATGGAACCGGCTAGGGTTTGTTTGGAAAAATAAAATTTTGTGTTATTATTATTTTTTTCCCTTTTTTTATTTATTTTATTAAATATTTTTTAATTAATTGAGATACATATTTATTTTGTGGTCGCATTTTTGATTTGATATCTAAGCACACAAAAAATGATCTTTCAAAAAGAAAGAGAGGTGCAAGCGGAAACGAGTCTTATAAATAGAAATTACATATATAGAGATTCAATTTACAATGCAATACATAAAATAGGAAAAACAATAGTAATATAAGAATGGCGAGGATAAGAACAACTTCTCCATGCGAGAACCTGATCATAGGATATGCGAGCATTACGAGCGAGATGATGATCATGATTAAAACGGGGCTTAGGATTTCTAGGAGTGCTTCCATGGGGAGAGCCGGTTAAAGATTTGAGGGAGAAAAGGATGAGAGTTGAAAATTTGTTTTTGAAATGGTGGGCGAGTGAAAGAGGAGAAATGAATTCTCTCATTACGACGACTGCGCTCGGTCACCGTCCGCAAGTATGCCGCACTACCGGATGTCGGCTAGCGACAACCGCCATCCTAGTTTTGAACTAGTTCTCTCTCTGCGCACTAGATTTATACCCAAAGATCTTGTGACAAGGCATCGTATCTTGAGATGAAATAGAAATTTGCGATGAAGATGCAAGAGTATGCTATACTCGGGAAATTATTATTATTATTATTAATTTTTTTTAAAAGGAAATACGTAAAGATAAATACATATCATATAGAAAGTTATCACATAAAGCAATTAATAAGTATTTAACCAAGAGGGTTGTGTACCTTGTTAATCATCGATTATTTCGGAGAGGCAAGAAATGACAAGAAAAACTTAGATTACTAGAAAAAATGTTTTTTAAAAAATACTATAACTCTATACTTGAGAATCCGAAATAAGAAAGTAAGCTCAATTTAAACCATATTAAACTTTTTTATTTTTTTATTTTTATGGCTCCAATTGGAAATAAAATAATTTTTAATTTTGAGGCCCAACAAATGAGTTTGTCTTCTTATGAAGTAGCCCAAAACCCAAAGAAAAAAATTATCAGTCCGACAGTCGGAATGCTGTTAGATTTACCTATGCCGTGCCTGAAGTTTGACCCAAAGGTAACCAATGAGTCAAAACCGCTTATTGGGCCAGTCCAAATATGATAGTAACATTCTTATCCATTTGTTCTTTCATCAGCTTGAGCTTTACAGAAAAACATGTTAACTAAGAGGAATGTGAGTAATATACATACTTGAAGATGAAAGATATTTGATTGGATTTTAAAGATTTTTGAAATACAGTATATTCGAAAAATCTTTGGTAACCTGCTCTGATACCAATTGTAGAAAACTAGAAGGGGGGGGGGGGTTGAATAGTTTTCCTCATTAAAATTATTTCTTTTTAATGTGACATCCTTATTTTAAGATCCAAAGATGACAAATCAATGTATATGTGATTATGAATACTTAGAGATGCAGTAAGTAATGTGAATAAAATAATAAAGGATATGTGACAAAGTATTTATAGTGGTTCGGCTACAAGGACACCTTCTTTACCCTGCTCCACTCCCCGAGTCACCTACTCGAGAGTTCAAATACACTAATCATCATTACTCCTTCAAGCGGCGGAGAAGCCTCACAATGTTGCTTACCCGTTTATCTGGAGCTAAGCTAAACACCGGGTTCTATAAGAAGAACCATTCATCACACATATACACCCATCAATAATCCTATCCTAGGTATTGTGTCCCAACAATATTGATCACAATATATCAAAGTGTTGCTTCTACTGAGGTACCAACTTTACATCATTTTACAATATGCACATTATACTAACAATGATGTAGATTTGTTTATACTTAATGAATGAGAGAAGAAGGTCTTGAGATCAGTAGCTTGACTCAAGTATGAGGAGGTATCTTTGCTCTAAGTAGGTTGATGAGCTTGATCATGAAATGCTTATGTCGGTACAACATCTTCTATATCAGAAATCTACAAAAAAATACCCATGGTAAAGAATTAGTGGTTAGAGCGAATATGAAGAGAATTAATGTATGGAATGATGAGAAGAACAATAAAAATGAGTTTGGTATAGTATAGGCAAGAGTTTTACTGTAGCCCGGTTCTGCCGGTGCCATTGTCCAATGGAACCAGCAGCCAAACTCAATGGCACCGGCCTACAGTAACACAAATCCGAATTTTGAGTTTTAAGATCTTACAGAATCAAAGGTAGATTTGTAAGATCATGTTTAGATTTGGTAAGAGTTAGTTCTACTTTATGATTTGAAAACTTTTATGTGGTTTGTTAATTTAAAGTGATTAAGTATAACTTTTGAAGAAAAAAAAATATTTATCTGATGTATGGAAAGGTTTAGTTATTAGAGAACTATAGATCTAGACCAAAAAAAATACTTGAGGTCTTTTATAAAAAATTATCCAATGAATTGTTATAATGCGCGCTTGTGTCAAAAGATATGTATGAAGAAGAAGTATGCTGAGATAGGTTAGAAAACTTTTTTGGTTTAAACTTATTGAATTTTGTTTGTTTATCAAGTTAATGTATTGTTATATAAACAAAACAAGGGAAAAATCGAATAATATAATCAAATATTTTACGGATATTTGTATTAACAGTACCAAGATAGGAATGCATAGTTTTATCCTATATTTTGCACAGGACCTCGCTGAAAGCAAAGAAATCGACGAAGTTGGTGAGGTATCAATCATCTAGAATCCTAGTTTCGTTGTAGTCATGCTGAAAATAGAACGCCATCACAACACACGTCCATGGCTCCATAAACTCAACATGGAAGAATCGCCTGAGCAAAAATATCCGGGGTGTTTCTCAATCTAATTCGTGTTAATTCTCGTATTTTTAATGGTTTATCTATAACATACGAGGACGGTTGTATAATTCAAGTGAGGATGGAATTAGAAATAAAATTGTCCTATTTTCACATTAAAAATGCTAAATTATGCTCAAATTTAAAAATTTTCAAGCAACTTTTGTGAAATTACTTGATTACATAACCTGCATCACAATAACCCTGGGTTAGATATTGGTGAGGATTAACCTTATCTTGTTTCCAAACTTTACCCAACTTCCCCGAAAAATATGAGTGCCGTGATGTGGTAGACCTTAAAACTTGGCTTGTATAATTCTATTCAGACCACAATATAGAGTACTAGGGATTAGAGAGTAACTTGTTTAAATTGGTAAATTTTTAGGATTACACCCAAAAAGCCTATACATGTTGTTTATTAACTAACTACACTAGTTAGTTAACCCCCATATAAACCCTTTGTTTACTCTCGTCTTAAGAGTAAGATACCCCTAGAACAACCCGTAGAGCCAATCCTTTAGAAATTACACCAACTATTAATAGCAATGAGTAATCAAGTTTTTACACTATTTCTTAAACTGTTTCGTTACACACCTTTACCACCTTAGTCTAGCCCTGTTAGATTATGTCTCATTTTCAGTTCTAGTTGCTTAAAATGAAAGTATTATTGTCTCGAGTCCTGTGTCAATTTTCTATCTTAGTACGGTTGGGAAAGAAATTTCACATTGGCAAATAGGTAATGTATAAGTATCAAAACTCATGTATTTTTACTACAACGCAATTATTAGTACGTCATCCGAAGACAACGCAATTATTGGTACGTCCGAAGAATGAAGAATTACCGAAGGAATTATCCGGAGTTATTGTGATCGTGAAGATGGTGAAATTACATCGAGTTTCATAGTATAGTTTAGTAAAAAAATCAAAAAATTAGAAATATTGCAACAAAAAAGAAAAGGAAAGTTTGATGATAATCGTTTCACAAAAGCTTAGACCAAAGAAATTATATGAATGATTGATTATTCATTGATACGTCTTATAAGTCAACGATGTACATTATTGTATAAAGTGGTAGATATCGCCACTTATCTTGTAAAAGTTTGTAAAGTATGAGATGATTGGGAAGTTGACCGTTACAGGAACGCCAACTTAGGTTGTTGTTTTTTATCAATGATTAATACGTTTATAAATAGTTGTGTCTTTATCATAGTAACGGTCGGGAAAAAGTTTCTAGCAACTTATATCTTGGACCTAGTCTATTTGTTCCATAATTTTTGTTTAACAACAATTTATTTCCCTTTCCTAATCATTAACCATGGGTTTCACGCGAATGAGGATGTGTACGAGCATGCATGTCTATTCCATCGTTACGACCATGTATGTCTCAGCTGCCTTGTTGGTTTATTTATGTTGGTGAAAGTTAAAATATCCCTACCCTATATCTTTCTTCATCCTAACCATTGGTTAAACTCGAATGAGGATGTGATCGAACACACATGTCTATTCCATTGTTACGGCCATGTCGTCAATGTATGTGTGCTGTAGTGCCTGTTAGGTGTTGGTACTGTTGGTGAAAGATTGTAGAATTATCAACCTAAGCCTTATAATAAAAAACCTATTTTACCTTATAATCTTGTTACTCCTAGCTCTAGTGTGGTAAATTATGTATCCATTGCCAAGCCTATGATAGAATTAATCGTCACGGACACAAGCTAGTAAGCAAAATTACTTACATGTTACCACATAGATTAGTTAATTGATTTGAGTGTTTTCATCTTCCTATTTCGTGAGGTGTTTGGTTGTGTATTAGTAATTGATCGAATAAATGATTAACGGAAAAATCCTTAGGGATACATTTTTATAAACATCTAAAGGCTACTTGAGGACATGTAAGATTCAAGTGGGGGGATATTTGATGACATTAAATAATGTCTATTTTATAGCATCATTTACCCTATGTAATTAACCCATTTTGATATAATTTTTGCAAAGAAATTGTTACTTAATCGTTTAGTTTGAGAATTACTGTTTATTTATGGGTTCTTGGTGATAAGTTAACTATAATGGCACGCATTATGGAGCTTAAATGTAGAAATATGAAGTTATTGTTCTGACAACCAAACGGGGCATTTCATCAAGGAAGTTTACGGGAATATAGTGCACTACAATCACCAAAAGAACACGAAAGGGAACAAAATCCTTTACGCCCGTATACATGATACAAGGAAATTGCCAAGTACTCAAGCTTTATGGAAATAATTATCCTGAAGATATCCAACGTGGTCCATACTCCAAGATACTCCCAATACGCCATATCAAAGACTTGGATACGCCGTATTGAACGACTCCATAACCTTATAATTAGAAAACTCAAAAAACGAGTTTTTTTTGGTGTGCTAAATCATATTCTCGATACCTAAACCATAAAAGTCAATTTTAGAGGAGAAAAGAGCAAAAAAAGAGGTCGAGCAACGCGATTAATTCCATAGGAGACAACGTGTAATTTCTTATACTCTTGTAATCGTTCAGTTTTTGGTATCATTCGTTAACTCGGTTAGTTTACCTTGGCTAAATCATTACTTTTGTATTAATTATGACCTTTGAAAGGCTTATTACTATAGGAATTAGCCATTGTTATGAAATCTTAATGTTTGGTTTGTTTATCTCGATTTCTTAATTTATCGTTGATTGCTTGTTTATGTTTATCAATTTATACTTGTTTACGTGCTTTTGTATGCGACCTATCATTCAACTGGATCTAGTGATACAGACCAAGTAATCTAGATGCCGGGATAGCTCTTCATATAGTGACTTATACATCTAGACCAATAGGATCATAATTAATGACCTATCTTTGCCCTTTGATTGTGAGCTTAGTTGGACCATAAGATAACCTTGGTATCAACAAGTATGTTCTCAATTAATTGGTAAAGACTTAATTAGTGGACTACTAGTGTATGAATTGCCATTAAGCAGTAAGTGGGTAAAGTCTCTATGAGCTAGGGTTTAACAATATCACCATTGCTTTAATCCTTAAGATAAATTATAATCAGCAAATAAGGATGCTTTATGCGGATGCGTTTAATTGTGACAGAATTCTACGTGTCTAGGTCTTAGGAAGAAGTCTCACCTAAGTCTTAAGAATGATATGTCGCCTCGAGATAAGTAGTCATTGTACTAATAAACAAACCAACGTTCTGATTGGATTAATAATGGTTAATACAGTTTTTTTATATTTGTCTAGGCCGCTCTTTTATCTTCTGTTAAATTTTTTTCATGTGTTTTAGTGTCTTGAATTAGTTTTAGTCACCACCAAACCCGTGCCAGTCTCTCAGGCTGAAAAACCCCCCTTTTACCTGTTAAAATTAGGATTAAGACTAACATTGGTTTAGCATAGGTTTGACTTAGATTAGAATTAACCTAGATTAGTTAACTAAAATACTAATAAATTGAAAGATTTAACCTCGCTCCAAGTGTTCGACACCCTACTTACCACGAAACTCCCACCGACCGGGTACACTGCCCGTTAAAGTGTTGTTTTTGGTTAAGTCGGAAAAATATAAATTTAAAACTTGAATCATAAAATTAACAACCACACAACGACATCACCTTGCCACGCCATGTTAGGCACTGCGGCTGCAGTTCTAGTGAGCAGCCACGCCACAATGCATATTACCTCATCAGTTTGATGTAGAGCAAATTTTAATATAATTTAACAAAACCCGGTATTTTTTGGTCCAGCGATTTTCCCAAAGTACATGAACCCAAATTTACTAAACACCTTCCTCTCCCACTTCCGTTGGGAATATCATCTGAATACACAAACTGTTATTAACTACTGTTACGATTAGCATTCGAAACGCTTATGCGTATTCTTATTCTTGAGCAGCCTATGTGGGCGTACAACATCTCACTTTATGCTTTAGACGCTCATAGGCTACTCAAGAATTGGTTCACATCATAAATCAGTCAACTGTCACACTCAAGTCTTTAGATCAGTAATAAAGATTTGATTTGATTCTTGTATATTGTAAAATCGATGGCTCAAAGACTCAGTTTCGTGTTGTCATCGTTGCCATACTTTGTATATTGTAATAGGAAGGATCGATTGGCTCAAATAAGGGCCAAAGGTATTGAAAAAATGGAAATCCGCCACGGCTGCATACCTAATAGGTTGTCCAGCCAAGTCATAGACTTCCAATCCTTTTATTGAAACCGTTCATATTCATAATTGCCTCATCAGATTAGCATGCAATTGGTGGGACATTAGATGTACGCAATGAGCAG